>OMLM01016022.1:0-23840 GCA_900302695.1 Helostoma temminkii | reverse complement strand
ATAATAAACAGCAGAATCTTCAGTCTTCAGACTGTTCATCTGCAGATACACCTGCTTTTTGCTGTCGTCTCTGGAGATGGTAAAACGGCCTTGGACTGACTGAGAGTAGTCAGTGCTACCACCACTACTAATGAAAGCAAGCCAATCCAGTCCTTTTCCAGCAGCCTGTCTGATCCAGCTGATATGGGGAGTGCTACTGAACCCTGAATATGTGCAGGTCAGTCTGTGGGATTCTCCAGGTCTTTTAACAACTGGTTCGGACTCAGTTAATGTTTGACTGTCAGTGCCTGCAGAAATTCAAACAGCTCGTTATCAACTGCGATGCAAACATAGCATCTTAATAATATGATGTCTATAAGAAAAAAAATCTTACCTGCCCAATTAGTTGACAGTATAAGAAAAACAACAAAATAATCAGGTCTGGTCATTGTGAAGTCACTTTGTTACTTCTCAGTCTACAGTGTTTATGTCAGTGGTGTAGTGTCTGTCCTTCACTTTGCAACACATATGTGATGGAAGAAACCTGAGTTTTGCATTGACTCCTCCTCCTCCTCTTCTAAAAATTCAACCTAGAAAATAAGAATTTCAGGTTATTCAGCCTAAAGTTTTGTTTTTAGCGCTAAATTAGATTATTTATTCTGCTCAGCAGCAGTTAGGAAACCATTCATAAATGAGATACTGTGACCTGTAATGCTTCATGCAAAGTTCAAGATTAGACAGTGGGACAAAAGTACACTGTAATAATTTATTTCATGGATGATGTTGTATTCACTTTGATATAGCAAATTATCCATTAATGAGAGCTGTAGGATCACATTCAAAATTACATTCAAGAACGCTTGTTTTCTGTACTATGTGCTCTGTACAGAAATCTACCAAAATCAAGGTGAAAAAAGCTCAAAGGAAAATGCTTCTGATTTTAATCATCAAAGACTGAGAAAATTAAATAGTAGATTAGATTTCTTTTTAGAGGAACGTTGTGATTTCTTTCTACTGAGCCCTGTGGATCCATTAACTATATTTATGCTGATAAATAAAAAAAACTTCTGTTGCAAAATCACTCCAACATTTTGTTATAAATACAAATTATTTTCTTTCTTCTGCACAAAAGAAAGACAATTTATAAAAATGTGGAAATAATATATATTATAATAATTTTTGTAAGGTTTTATGTCATTTTAAAAAGTTTTATATTATTTTAAATTATCATATCTTATTACAGTTAATATAATACCAGTACTGAGGAGAATATATGAAAAGATTATTTCCCTCAATAAACTGGTTTTAGAGTCATTAGTGGTCTTAGAGCCCCACCTCTGCTGACTTCATACAACTGCTCACTGATGGGTGTTTGTTTGGGTCTACTGAGTGTGTTGTTGTGGTTGTCTCACACAGTAGCACACAGCAGTGTCTTCAGGCTGCATATTCTGTCTTTTTAGATAATACTAGATTAATATTAGATTAATACTTAACTTGTTTTTTTGTGAATATCTGACCTGACTATACAGCCAAAGACACACTTCACCAACTGTTAAAAGCAGAACATGTGTTGTGACAAATTAATACTTATGCATCAATAGAAATGTTGACTTTGATAAATCCAGAGAGACTCACAGAATCCAGCTGCCAACAGCAGCAGGGCTACAGTAAACACGGTTTAGGGTAAAACTGTGCTGTGAACTCCACTGACAGTTTAAAGTGAAGTTTTTATAACTGAGAAAACAAGGGATGTTGTTTGGTTTGCAAATAATGAAAGATATGCAGCATTAAAATTTGTCTAACAGGAGGCAGTAAAGGGACTGCTCTTTTCAAAAATATCTGTCATAAAACATAAGGGAAAAACATATATATGTATTGTACCATAACTGTTACATTTTTACATATTCGATTCAAGTATTGAAGAACTTATTTGTTCCACAAAGTCACAGCCAGGATCTGGTATCTGACAGGAAAACATATTTTTTTCTGTGGATTGTTTTGCAGATTAGCATGAAAGACTTTTAACTGATTAAGATATTGTAGCTGTTTGATGAAAGACGTTAAAAAAGAAACTAGGAGTCTCCAAAGGAAAACAGCAGGAAATCCACTACTTATTCATGAACTACGTTCTATAGGAAATTTTATGATAATTGAAACCTTTGCTTTTTGCAAGAATAATCACAGTTTATCACTGTATGTGGTAAAAGTTTGTATTGAATTTGGAGAATGGCTGTTTATAATCACAACATTATAAACTATCAAGATTATTGTTTACTAGAAAAAATATAGATAAATCTTTACAATTACAATAATAAAACTATTTCTGATTGAGTGCATTCCTAATACTTCTACTTACAACTACGCTTGTAAGCAACTGTAAGTAAGTAATTACGCTTATTCATTTTATTAAACTTTAATCTGATTAACTTGGACTGTGGACACACCATGAACAATTAACTACTTGCAGGTGAAACATGAATTACATTTTTTTTGCAGTATATTCAGTAAATATTGGTTTAAAGTCCTTTACCAGGAGCCTGTCTGATCCAGTTCATAGCATAGCTGCCTAATGTGAATCCAGAAGTTGTACAGGTCAGTCTGTGGGATTCCTCGGGCTGTTTCACCACAGGTTTAGATTCTGTCTGAGTCTGTCAATTAACCTGTTGTAGGACAATAAAAATGTAATCAAGTAAAACAGACTGGAGACAAAATTAAAACAATGTTAAATTCAGATCTATGAATATTTTCACCTTCACAGGTGAGAGTTAAAAGCATCAGTCCTGTCCTATAGTCCATCATTTTATATTTAACTGTGTGTCCACTGTTCTCTATCTTCTCTGCATACATATATGTAGAGATGGAAGGGATCTTATTTTTCCATTGACTCCTCCTCATAGCAAGAATAGGACCTGGGTCTGGTATTACAATCTGTAAAACAACTGTCACCTCTAATGTGTTGATGAATGTCAAATCAATGAATCAATCCAATGAAATAGAGAAGATAATGTCAATACATAGAAATATACCATCATTATTAGTCGATTGACAAAAATGTTTTTCTTGATGTTACTTAAAAATTACTCCAACCCTTTATAAATATTTATTTATTTATGTTATTTACATTCTGTAAATTTGTGGATAAAATAAACTTTAAGGACTCTAAGTTGATTCAGGAATTTTTACTTTTTATCATGTATGTTGAATCATAGAGCTGCATCCTGAGCAACAAATCTGAAAATGGCATTTCTTGATCAAAAATACACATACTGTACAATTAAAAGAATTTGGGCAATGGATTGACAAGTAGTTAATTGACAAGGTGTGATCCATTTTCTTCATTACTTCAAAACAAATGAAGCAAATCAAAGGTCTGGAGTTGATATCAATTAGCATTTAGTAGCCTTTTGACTAATGATACCAGTATGAAATCCAAGGAGATCTCAATGCAAGTGAATGTCACTGAAAAAACAGCATAAATGTATGAGAAGTAGCAACAATCCTAGGTGTGACCAAATCAACAGTTTGCTATGTTTTTAAATAAAGAAAAACAGTGGTGATATCAAAAACATCAAAAGCCCTGGAATACAACTACAGTGGATCATTACAGTATTAGCATGGGCAAGTATAGCAGCCATTGGAACAAGTTCACTGGTGTTTATTGATCATGTGACTGATGGCAAAGTAGCAAGAAGAATTCTGAGATGTACAGGACTATACTCTCTGCTCACATTCAGCCAAATGCTACAAAACTGACAGGACCAGTTTTGTAGCATTCAGCCACCTGATCTCAACCCAATAGAGCCGCTTTTCAGTTGCTGAAGACAAAACTGAAGAAGTTAAGACCCATAAACAAGCAACAACTAAAGTTGGCATTAGTGAAGGCCTGGCATTACATCTCTAAGGACAAAACTCAGAATTTTGTGATTATCATAAACTTCAGACTTCAGGCAGTCATTGCCTGTGAAAGGTTCTTATCCAAATATTAAAATTATGATATATTTAGAATTATTCCACTTTGCTCAAATACTATTGAGCCCCTGAAAATGGAGGTACTCTGCTTAAAATGGCTTTAATTGTCTATAAAGATTCTTAGTGTTCCAGGTGAAGTTATCTGGAAGTTGAGCCATGGCAACTGGACTTTGTTTGTTGGATCAAAACATTTCACTACCCATCCAAGTAGCTTCATTGGTCTGAGGAAAGTTTGTTAGAGAACACAAATTTATTATTATTTATCCTGCCGATTTGTTTTACTTTACACCTGCCATGAATAGGCTCATCAGGTGAATAATAATAGAAGGGGCTGGCCCCTCCTAACCCCATTACAGAGGGTCATTAACTGTGGTCTTTTATTGAGAGGTGTAAAGCAAACTACGTCTGATTATGAACCAACTACAAACTTCTACTACCGCTCATCATGCCAGGCAAGCCACTTTAGTCCTTTTCCAGGAGCCTGTCTGTTCTAGGCCTTATGGTTGTGTCTCAGTGTGTGTCCAGTGGCTGTGCAGGCCAATGTGAATTCTCCAAGCCTTTTTACAACAGGTTCAGATTCTATCAGAGTTTGATCATTAACACCTGTCCAGACACATTGACAATGTAGTAGTTTACTATAATTTAGCAACTACTTAAAGATATTCTCACATAGTTAAAACTAGTAGTCCTGTCCTACAGTCCCTATATAGAGTAAATCTTATAATCATATTAAACTGGTCTCTACTGTCCTCTATGTTTATTTCTACTACATTATCAACTTAAAAAATGCACATTTATGTTTTGTAATGATTCAGCACAGATATTTAATCAGCAATTACACAATTTTAAATGTTTTTCTGTGCTCAGCATTTGTGAAAACATACAGTACAATTACCCATAAAAATTAATTATGCATAGCTCTATAACGTTTTAACTAGTTATATGAAGTGAAGATTTATTGGAAAACTAGAAATTGTGTCTGTTGACATGAAGTGGCACGAAGCGGACTAGAAGATGCTCTTGTGTTGAACTTCAATAGATACATATTTATACAACAGCAAAATTTTGACAAACTCCTGTGATGGAAATTTTAGTAGGTGCAAGAGGTTTTGATAATTATAACAATGACTTTAAATTTAGGATGATATCTTTTCTTCACAAAACATTAAACTAAACCCACATAAATCCATAAAATATTTAATGTTAGCAGTTTCCCGGGGTCAGCCAGGGTTTTCCTGTGTGGAGTTTGCATGTTCTCCCCGTGTTTTTCTTGGGATCTCTCCGGGCACTCCGGCTTCCTCCCACAGTCCAAAGACATGCAGTCAGGTTAACTGGGGACTCTAAATTGGCCGTAGGTGGGAGTGAGAGTGTGAATGGTTGTTTGTCTATGTGGCCCTGCGATGGACTGGCAACCTGTCCAGGGTGTACCCCGCCTCTCGCACGTATGCCGGCCAGGTTGGGCTCCAACACACCCGCGACCCCTAAGGGGACTAAGCGATTCAGAAGCTGGATGGATGGATGTTAGCAGTCTGCACTATTTCGTTTATTCTTGATTCACTGGGCTGAGTTTTTGTGCAGTGTTTCTGCCTCATGTGTCACTGTGACTCTCTAGCACAATAATAAACAGCAGAATCTTCAGTCTTCAGACTGTTCATCTGCAGATACACCTGCTGTTGGCTGTTGTCTCTGGAGATGGTAAACCGGCCTTTGACTGACTGAGAGTAGTAGGTGCCACCACCACTATAACTGATAGCAAGCCACTCTAGTCCTTTTCCATCAGCTTGTCTGATCCAGCCGATAGCGGGAGTGCTACTGAACCCTGAATATGTGCAGGTCAGTCTGTGGGATTCTCCAGGTCTTTTAACCACTGGTTCAGACTCAGTTAATGTTTGACCATCAGTACCTGCAGAAATTCAAACAGCTCATTATCTACTGAGATGCAAACTTATGGTCTTCATAGTATAATAATTATGAGAAAAGAAAAACAACTACTCTTACCAGCACAGTTAATTGACAGAATTAGAAAAATAACAAAATAATCAGGTCTGCCCATTATAAAGTAAAATTATCACCTCCCAGTCTACAGTGTGTCTTGATCTAGTCTCTGTCCTTCACCTTGCAACACATATGTAGAGGTCAGGTTTTGCAAGATTTAGTCTAGTAAATCTCTTCAACTTATTCAGAATAATGTTTATTTACATACAAATTAGATTTAATTTTTTGTGCGCAGGAGTATTTGGAATAAACTAAATATATTTGGAATAACCTGGATTTATACTGGATGTGACCTCATCTGTATTCCTTCATGCAAAGTACAAGACCAGTCAGTGGTACAAACATACACTGCGATATTTTATCTTGTAGATGATGTCTCAGTTTAATGTAACAATAATTTGTTAGGTTTTCATTTTGATGCAGTAAATTGCCCATTAGTGTTTTCAGCATTGTAACACATTAAACAAAGTATTTCTGACAAATACAGATACTGACAGATACTGTGTTGGTGTGACTCAATATAATATATGGTGCTGTGGAATAGACACAGTATCTGGTTTAAATTATACATAGGATACATTACTAACCTTGTTGAATGTCTTTTGATTGAGAAAATTTCTTTCAAGTCTCTGCAGATCATAATTTTTGTTACCCAGTTAAATCTGTGAATTCAACACAACTCATGCTCATAAATAAACGCTTTTTGGAAATCTCTTCCAATATGTTGTTAAATGGCCTTGTTTTCCCACTTCAGAACAAAAAATACTTAAAATAAATTATACTAAAATGTGCACATTTATATGTATATATGAATTGTGGGTATTTTTTTAACTTTAAAATGTAAAAAACTAAAGAATGTGGCAACTATTAGAAATAATGACTCTGATGTTTTTTATTAAAGTTACTATACTTTCAGTACTGAAGAGAATATATGAAGATATTATTTACCTCAGTAAACAGGTCTTAAAATCATTAGTGGCCCTCCTTTGCTGGCTCACTGATTGGTGTTTGTTTAGGTCTACTGAGTGTGTTATTGTGGTTGTCTCACAGTTTTTGTACAGTGTTTCTGCCTCATGTATTGCTGCGACTCTCTTGCACAGTAATAAACAGCAAAATCTTCATTCTTTAGACTGTTCATCTGCAGATACACCTGCTGTTTGCTGTTGTCTCTGGAGATGGTAAACCGTCCTTGGACTGACTGAGAGTAGAAAGTGTAGCCACCGCAGTTATATCAGTGATGTAAGCAAGCCACTCCAGTCTTTTTCCAGCAGCCTGTCTGATCCAAGCGAACCAGGGAGTGCTACTGAATCCTGAATATGTGCAGGTCAGTGTGTGGGATTCTCCAGGTCTTTTAACCACTGGTTCAGATTCAGTCAGTGTTTGAGCCTCAGTACCTGCAGAAATTCAAACAACTCTTTATTTACTGTGATGAAATCATACTATTTTTTTATGTGATGTTTGTTAGAAGAATAGAAAACTAATTGTTCTTACCAACATAGTTAAATGACAAGATTATAAAAAGTGTGTAGTGTCTGTTCTTAATTTTGCAACACAAATGTAGATGGAAGAAAACCAGATATCTGCATTGACTCTTCCTCCTCTGAAAGATTGATATTTTAAAATAATAAGTTCAAGTTATTGAGCCATAATGTTTATTTATATCCCAATAAGATATATTCATTTTTCATGCTCAGCAGCATTTCTTATACATACATGTTGCAACTGTTCAGGCACTGAAAGGTTTTTGTTAGGGTCTACTGATAGTTTGTGTTGTTGTGCGGATCCCTGGCACAGTAATACACAGCAGTGTCTTCAGGCTGCATATTCTGTCCATTTAGAGTTGCTGTGTTGCTGGAAGAGTCTAAGTCAATACTGAACTTGTTCTTAAGTGAATCTTTGTAGTATGTGCTCCCTCCAATACGTTTGCTACAAATCCACTCCAGTCCTTTCCCTTCAGGCTGTCTGATCCAACCTGTGTAGTAGCTGCTCACAGAATAAGAGGCCTGACAGGTGATAGTCAGACGCTGACCTGGCTGCACAGTCACAGAGGCTGGCTGTGTCAACTGTTCACACTTCACATCTGTGGAGGAAAACATGAATTAGTATAAGAAAAGTAAACAATCAGGGTACTGTGATAATACTGTCACTGTCGCTGCCTCAATGAGACTCACAGGATCCAGCAGCCAGCAGCAGCAGCAGAGCTACAGAGAACATGTTGGTATTGAAGGTGATCTGAAGGGAACTTCTATTCTTCTGCTGTAACTGACATGGTATCAAATCTTTATAGCAGACTGTGAGGAAGTTCACTTTGCATAAGGGGCGATTTTCTCTGATGTTGGTAAACCAGTCTTTCCTTTTTGTACTTTAATTACTATTGTGCAGGGAGATGTTAAGAGCAAAGTTGTGTTCAAAGTCATTTCCAACCAACAACTGGAAAAATCTGTCCATTGGTCGCGTTCTGTCTGATCTAACTTTTAAAAAGCTGTAAATTCAAAAAACACTATTGTCATTCCACAGACATACAATGTACTTGTCGTTCATCTAGCCATATAATGTTACATACTGTAAGAAAGGTGAGAAAAAATATCTACCTATTTTAAAAATGATAATATAATGAATTCCACATGTAAATCTGAATGTCCACAAACAGAAATCTGATATTACACATTAAAAATAGAAAACTGCTGACTGAAAGAAAGAAGTTCTGATGAGACCCGACAGAACTTAGACTGTTCAGGCTTCACAACCACTAAATTTGGATAAAATAAACAGTGTCAACATCATTCATCAAAATATTCAGTGTTTATAATGTGCGTATTGGTGAATAAACTGAGTAATAAAGTTTCTCACAGAATCCAACAGCAGCAGAGCAAAAGAAATTATTATTACACAAAGACCGTGTTTGGAGGAATTTTCTGTTTTGTTTTGTTTTTTCAATGTTCAAGAATGTTTACTAATAAATAATATGTTTGTTTTGTTTTCACAGTTACAGTACATACAGTAATGTTTTAGTTATTATACCATCACAGTGTTTAATCTGAGGAAATCAATTACTGTTAAAAGTTAAAAAAAAACTTCTATTAAATGTTTCCTTCATTAAAGTTCCATTTGTTTTGAATCATTTGTGGTCTGAGGGCTCCTCCTCTGGTGGCTTTATGTTACAACTGTTCGGACACTGAGAGGTTTTTGTTTCAGAAATGTTTTGTGACATCATCATATACAGCGAAAGAGGAACTGCTGACCATGAGAAATCCAGAGAGACTTACATGATCTAGCCATCAACAGCAGAAGAGCCACAGAAAACATGGTTAATGTTGATGTGATGTGAACTCCACAGTGTGTGTTTTTATAGGTGAGTTTAAGAAACATCACTGACTTTGCATAACTGGGGCCAATAGAATATTAGTGTTGTTATACTGTATCTGCAGAGTGAGAACATACCATCATATCAGCTCTGTTTTGCCTATGATATTTTTATATGTTTAAAGTTCTCCTGTTACTACAGCCACCCAAACCATAACCAATGCAAACTGATAAGCATTTACACAGATGACATAACAAATACATTTTAACTTTGTTTTGCTGTAAACTATAAAAACTGTACCTACATGTGTTGTTTTGACAATCACTCAGTGTTAAAACATTATGAAATATTTCCATCCACCCTCAGAGTCCTACATTTTACTTAACCTCTTTCCTTGTTTCTGTCTCATTTTTTTTGATTGGTATTTAAACTGAGCCTTCCTGGATCAGATCAGCTCTGCAGACCTGGATGGTAAGCTACCTCTAGACCCTCAGCAGAACCAGGCATTTGATAAATTAATTTAATATTTTATATTTTATGTTAGCAGTCTAAACAGGAGAAAACTTAAGGATTGTTTGTATAAAGCAGTTTGCACTATAAAACAGGTCTTGTTTATTTATTATTATGAAATTTATTCTTGATTCACTGAGTTTTTGTACAGTGTTTCTGCCTCATGTTTCACTGTGACTCTCTTGCACAGTAATAAACAGCAGAATCTTCAGTCTTCAGACTGTTCATCTGCAGATACCCCTGCGTTCTGCTGTTGTTTCTGGAGATGGTAAAACAGCCTTGGACTGACTGAGAGTAGTATTTGTCACTACTGTCACCACTGATAGCAGCAATCCACTCCAGTCCTCTTCCAGCAGCCTGTCTAATCCAAGCATAATAGTCATGGGCTGCTGAACCCTGAATATGTGCGTGTCAGTGTGTGGGATTCTCCAGGTGTTTTGAACACTGATTCAAACTGAGTCAGTGTTTGACCCTCAGTACCTGCAGAAACAGGTTATTATGTACTATCATGCAGTAATTCTGTCTTTATGTACAGTGTTTCTACCTCATGTGTCACTGTGACTAGCACAATAATAAACAGCAGAATCTTCAGTCTTCAGACTGTTCATCTGCAGATACACCTGCTTTTTGCTGTTGTCTCTGGAGATGGTAAACCGGCCTTGGACTGACTGAGAGTAGTAGTTCCTGCTACTGTCATCACTGATCCAAGCAAGCCACTCCAGTCCTTTTCCAGCAGCCTGTCTAATCCAGGCAATATGAGGAGTGTCACTGAACCCTGAATATGTGCAGGTCAGTCTGTGGGATTCTTCAGGTCTTTTAACCACTGGTTCAGACTCAGTTAATGTTTGAGCTTCAGTACCTGCAGAAACAGTTCATTATCTCCTGTGATGCAAACATATGATATTTAAATCTTGAGGATCTATTGAAAGAAATATCCTTCCTTTTTTTCCTGCTAAAGAAAAAATATTTTTAGTCACTCAATTTAGCGTTCATTAAAATTCGATAAAATGAGACTTTCATTTATCTTTTACTTCACAAATTATTCATCACTGACAATGAATGAATCAGTATTATGAAAGTGGTGAATGTCATCAGTGTTAATTCAGTGAAGTAGTTTATGTATGACTCTCCTATTACTGTCTGTTACTGTGTCTCTCTGGCACAGTAATAAACTGCTGTGTCCTCAGTCTTCAGATTGTTCATCTGTTCACCTGTCCTGTAGTTCATCATGTTAGACTGTGTGTCCACAGTTCTCTATGCAGACAGATATGTAGAGATGGAAGACATCTTATTTCTGCATCGACTCCTCCTCACAGGACGGACAGAACCTGGATATGTAAAAATCTGTAAACAACTGTAACCTGTAATCCAATAAAATGGAGGAAAATTATGTTTATTCAGCAAAATTGTTTTTGTTCTTGATCTTTCTTAGTGAACTTTAGAAATTTGAAAATGGGATAAAGTCTGCTAAACAGTTAAACTATAGTCTGAACTAATTTAGACTGTGGAGAGAAATATAAGGATCCTCTGTAGAACAATAATCCAACCTGTCTTGTCATTATGCTTCTTCCTAAAAATTACTTCAATCACTTTTAAATATTGATTTATTCTTGTCATTTACATTCTGGAACAAAATGATAAAATAAACTCTATAAGTTGATGTTCAGAGATTTTGAGTGTTTGAGTGTTTTATTGTGCATGTTGAATCATAGAGCTGCATCATGAGCATCTGTTTGCATTTAGCAATGTTTGCAGTCTGAGCTGGATAAAACCTACAAAAGCCTGTTTCAATGAAGGAGATTAATTTGAACTATAGAGTAGATTATGACATTGATGCTATTGAGCTGTTATGCTTGTTTTACAAATGGTTAAACTGACTTGACAGTGTTTGGTGGAATTTTTCTGTTTTGTTTCAATTTTCAAAAATGTTTACTAATAATGCGTTCATTTTGTTTTCACAGCGACAGTACATACAGTAATGTTTTAGTTATTACAACATCACAGTGTTTAATCTGAGGAAATCAATAATTGTTAAATTAGGAAACTTCTACTAAATGTTTCCTTCATCAAAGTTCCATTTGTTTTGAATTGTTCGTGTTCTGAGGGCTCCTCCTCTGGTGGCATCATGTTACAACTGTTTAGGCACTGAGAGGTTTTTGTTCAGGTCTACTGATGATTTGTGTTGTTGTGTGGGTATCTGGCACAGTAATACACAGCAGTGTCTTCAGGCTGCATATTCTGTCCATTTAGAGTTGCTGTTTTGCTGGAAGAATCAAAGTCAATACTGAACTTATTCTTCAGTGAATCTTTGTAGTATGCGGTGCAACCAACACATGAATATCCAATCCACTCCAGTCCTTTCCCTGCAGGTTGTCTGATCCAAGCTGTTCCATAGCTGCTCACAGAATAAGAGACCTGACAGGTGATGGTAAGACGCTGACCTGGCTGCACAGTCACAGAGGCTGGCTGTGTCAACTGTTCACACTTCACGCCTGTTAAAAGACCAGAGAGGTTTTGTGACAGATTATCAACAAATACAGCAAAAGACTAACTGGCGACCATGAGAAATCCAGAGAGACTTACAGGATCCAGCTGCTAACAGCAGCAGTAGAGCTACAGAAAACATGGTTAATGTTAATGTGATGTGAACTCCACAGTGTGAGTTTTTATAGTTTAAGGAACGTCACTGACTTTGCATAACTGGGGCCAATAGAATCTCGGTGTTGTTATACTGTATGGGTGAAAACATACCATCATATCAGTTCTGTTTTACCTATGATATTTTATTATGTATAAGTTCCTGTTACTTCGACCACCCAAACCACAACCAATGCAAACAAACAAGCATTTATACAGATGACATAACAAATATGTATATTTTAACTTTGTTTTGCTGTAAACTCTAAATACTGTCCCTACATGTGTTGTTTTGACAACCACTCAGTGTTAAAACAGTATGAAATGTTCCCATCCACCCTCAGCGTCCTACATTTTACTTAACCTCTTTCCCTGTTTCTGTCTCCTTTTTTGATGGGTATTTAAACTGAGCCTTCCTGGATCAGATCACCTCTGCAAAATTGGAGGTGAGGGTAGGAACGTAGACTGACCAGTAAATCGAGAGCTTTGCCTTTCGACTTAGTTCCTTTTTTACTGCAACAGACCGCATTACTGCTGCCGATGCACCAATCTGTCTGTCAATCTCACGCTCCCTTTTTCCCTCACTCGTGAAAGACCCCAAGATACTTAAACTCCTCCACTTGAGGTAGGATCCCCCCCTCCAACCTGGAGGGTTCAAGCCACCTTTTTCACTACACTATAATCTAACAACATTATTATTATCTCAAGTCAACATGAGTCTTTTCAAGTTCGACCTGTTTCCTTTGAGATAAGTGTCTTTTAAAATGTTTTTTTGATGCTACTTCTACTGTAACTCTAATTTTATTAAACAGAGTCTGATGCTATAGCTCTGGTTAACTTTGTTTTAGTGATAATTAGTAACTACTTGCAGATTAAACATAAATTTAAATCTCTGGTGTATATTCTATAAATATTTCAATGAAAAATACACAAATCATTGTTTTGCTAAAAAAAACATTGTATTTCACGTCAATCAATTTAGGATTAATTGAAATTAGATCAAATGATCATTAGATCATGAATAATCAGACAACTTACAGGCTCATATTGATCGTTGTTTATGATAGTATCTGTCATATTTAAGATAGCTCTTCACCTGTTTCATTTGAAACATTTTTTTCTAAATATACTCGTTTTAAATCATTAGTGGTGTGAGGGCTTCTCATCTGGTGGCTTCATGTCCCAACTGTCCAGGCACCCAGAGTTTTTTGTTAGGGTCTACTAATGGTTTGTGTTGTTGTGTGGCTCTCTTGCACACTAATACACAGCAGTGTCTTCAGACTGCAGTCCATTTAGAGTTACTCTTTTGCTGGAAGAGTCTAAGTCAATACTGAACTTGTTCTTAAGTGAATCTTTTTAGTCTGTGGTGTATCCAGCATGTTTGCTACCAATCCACTCCAGTCCTTTTCCATGTAGACTATCTGATTCAAGCTGTGTAGTCGCTGCTCACAGAAAAAGAGACCTGACAGGTGATGGTCAGATGTTGACCTGGCTGCACAGTCACTGAGGCTGTGTCAACTGTTCACACTTCACATCTGTAGAGGAAAACATGAATGAGTGTAATAACAGTACATAGTCAGTGGATTGTGATCATAGTGTCAGTGATCACAAGCAGCAGCAGCGCTACAGAGAACATGTTGGTATTGAAGGTGATCTGATGGGAGCTTCTCTTCTTCTGCTGGAACTAACATGATATAAAGTCTTTATAGCAGACTGTGAGGACGTTCACTTTGCATAGGACAATAGTAGGTAGAATTCAGTTTAAATCAGTTTGTCGTCATTGACTGTTCCGCAGATACACCTGATTTGTGTTGTTGGTAAACCAGTCTCTCCTTTATGTACTTTTATTGCTACTGTGCAGGGAGAAGTTAAGAGAGATGTTGTGTTAACAGTAATTTCCAACCTACAACTGGAAAAAAAAAAAAAAATCAGTCCATTGGTTTTCTGTCACACTCTGTCTGATCCAACCTTTAAAAAAGCTGGAGATACAAAAAAATTATTGTCATTCCACTGACATACAATGTTCTTGTTGTTCTATGTAGCATACTGTAAGAAAAGAGGGTTATACATTTTATTTATTCAGGATTCAAGGTAAAATAAAAAAACATTGTAAATCAAACATTTTTCTTGCACTGACTCCATCTAACAGGAAGGATATACAGGGGTTGGACAATTTAACTGAAACGCCTGCTTTTAGACCACAATAATTCATTAGTATGGTATAGAGCCTACTTTTGTGGTCAATACAGCATCAATTAGTTTTGGGAATGACAGATACAAGTCCTGCACAGTGGCCAGAGGGATTTTGAGCCATTCTTGCAGAATTAGTGGCCAGGTCACGGCACCACCTTCAGGATACAATGTTTGGACCATTGGGTGCACATGGTCCTCCATAATGGTTAGTTCTTGGCAGTGACGCGCCCATCTAGCACAAGTATTGGGCCTATGGAATGCCATGATATTGCAGCCCAAACCATCACTTATCCACCCCCATGTTTCACTCTGGGCATGCAACAGTCTGGGTGGTATGCTTCTTTGGGGCTTCTCCACACCGTAACTCTTCCAGATGTGGGAAAGACAGTGAAGGTGGACTCACCAGAGAACAATACATGTTTCACATTGTCCACAGCCCAAGATTTTCGCTGCTGTTTGGCATTGGCATGTACATTGGCCCTGTGGAGCTCCCGACAATCAGTTTTGGTGGAAACAGGAGAGTTGCACATTTAATTCTGCAGTGATTTGAGCAGCTGTGGTTTTATGTTTTTTGGATACAACCCGGGTTAGCACCCGGACATCCCTTTCAGACAACTTGTCCTCTTTTAAACTCTGATATGTCACCCATGATGTTGTGTGCATTGTGTGCAAGCAAAACTGTGCTATTACTCTGCTAATTAAACCTTCACACTCTGCTCTTACTGGTGGAATGTGCAATCAATGAAGACTGGCCACCAGGCTGGTCAAATTTAGCCATGAAACCTCCAACACTAAATTGGCCAGTGTTTAAGTTAAATTGTCCAACTCCTGTAAGTAGTTTTGTTTCATATTTAATGTTTGGTAAAATTTGAAGAATGACTGTTGACCCTTACTTTAATCACTACACTATAAACTATCAAGATTATTGTGTACCAGCAAATCTGGAAAAGAGATCTCCAGTGTACTGACTCAACTCAAATTCAAACTGTTTACTTTGAGATAAGTGTCTTTTAAAATATAGTAATGAAACGATTTCGGATTGAGTGGATTTCGACTACTTGAACTGTAAAACTAATGTTATTGATTATATTAAACTCTAAAGGTTTTTGTTCATGTGGACACAGATGGCAGTAAAACTATACGTTCTATTTTATTCAGGAACAGTTATCATTAACAATTAACTACTTGCAAATGAAGCATGAATTAAAATGTTTGTTTTATATTCTGTGAATATTTATTGCAGAAAATAAACATTTTTCTGCTAAAGGAAAAACTAGGTATTTTAAATCAGTCAATTTAGCATTCATTGAAATTAAATAAAAAGACATTCATTCATTACTTCACAGTACCATGAATGAACCATGAATTAACCAGTATTATTAAAGTGTTGAATGATGTCAGAGGTAAGTCAAAGTAGTTTCGTATGACTCTCCTACAGTTGTAAACTGCCGTTTCCTCATCTCTAGAGATGGTGATCTACCCTGGACTGACTGAGAGTAATACATATGAGAACCGCCTGTATTCACAAAAGCAATCCACTCCTGTCCTTTACCAGGAGCCTGTCTGATCCAGTCCATAGGGTAGCCACTTAATGTGAATCCAGAAGTTGTACAGGTCAGTCTGTGGGATTCTCCAGGTCTTTTAACCACAGGTTCAGATTCTGCCAATCTGACAATTAACACCCGTTCTAGGAAAATAAAAACAAAATCAAGTGAAACAGACTAGAGACAAAATTATAATGTTAAATTCAGAGCCAGCCACAGCCAAGTGGAGAGTTAAAAGCATCAGTCCTACCCTATAGTCCATCCTATATCCTATAGTCCAACTGTGTGTTTACTGTTCGCTGTCCTCTCTGCACACAGGTAGAGATGGAAGACATTGTATTTTTTGCATTGACTCCTCCCCACAAGAATAGGACCTGTTGTCATGATCCCTACCTTGTTTTCAGTTTTGCCTTAGTTTAGTCATTCTCTTTCTGGTCCCCTCCACTTTATGTTCATTTACTGTTTTCACTCCCTACCTGGTTTTGTCCTGGCAGCCTGCACTGTTCCCCTGTCTCACTGATCACTCCCAGCTGCTGCTCATAATCAGCCACACCTTAAAACTCTCAGTTCACTTTAACAAGTGTGGTGTTTGGCACAGTAATACACAGCAGAGTCCTCGGGTTTTAGGTTAGACAGTCTCAGATGAACCATGCTGTTGTTAGTATCTTTGATTATTTCTATTCGTCCTCTCACATTGTTGGCATAAACATTGTCTCTAAATCATTCCAGCCAAACCCTATCCATTCCAGTCCTTTTCCTTCAGGTTGTCTTATCCAGTGTATAAAACAGCAGCTGAATGTGAAGCCAGATGATCTGCAGGAGAGACTGAGAGTCTCCCCTGCCTTCTTCACTACTGAAGTGGAAGGAATGGACTCCATACTCTGACCTGTACAACCTGAGGACATGAAAAGAGGGAAACCACAGAATAAAATGAAATAGTCATCTGAGAAGTTTTCTAACATCAGTTTTCTGACATGAGTTGATTGAAAAATGATGAAGCAGGAGAACTCACAGTGCAGAGACAAAGCAACCAGCAGAAGAGTGAGTGTGTTCATCATCCTGAAAATGGAGATGTGACCTCTGATGCTCCACACACAATATAAGACCCATCAGTTGGACAAAAGTAAACTGTAAAGACTGGAGATTTGCATTGATGTGGATGAGGGGGTGGCTCCTGCATTAACAGTCTCAGTTTAATGTATGTGCATATTTTTTCATAGTTAGTTTTTTGCTTTCTTACCATGGCAGATAATAAAATTCAATGACTTTACATTAAAAAAATAAATAAAATAACAGAAAGGAAGAGACTGTTTGGGCTTTGGGCAAACTCTGTAATTGGTGATTTAGGTTCTATTTTATACAATTTTGTTGTGAATTAAAAACCTGTAGGTTTGATGAACATTGCATTAAGTCACCTGCACACCACATATGGAAAATTCAGTTCACTTTTCATTTTATTTAATCTACACACAGTGAAGTGAATTTAAATGTTGGTCAAAGTAAAATTTCTCACAAAATAAAATGTGGAACTGAGAGTTCATTTCAACACTTTTTATAGTTTGACTAAAATTTCTCACAGAAATGAAAAACGTGGAACCTGGATAGAAAGTTCATACTTTTTTTATTATTTCACTAATTGGCATCAGAGTTAAGATTGATAAATATTTTTACTGATTCATCTTTTACAGAGGAAAGCATACAATACAAACAAACTACATCATTGTATGTAAAACCTTAAAATGATTTCCACCTTTATTGTTACAGTAAAATGGACTGAAATCATTTTTGGTCTAAGAGCTCCTCCTCTGGTAGCTTTATGTTACTGTGCGAGTCTCTAGCACAATAATACACAGCAGTGTCTTCAGGCTGCATATTCTGTCCATTTAGAGTCACTATGTCGCTGGAAGAGCACAAGTCAATACTGAATTTGTTCTTCAGTGAATCTTTATCGTATGAAGTGCTACCAGATCTCATCTCAATCTATTCCTGTCCTGTCACTGAGGCTGTGTCAACTATTCATATTTCACACCTGTTAAAAAAAAGTCTTGTGTCACATTATTAAAACAAACAAATTAAACATTTGACTGTGACATCAAACACACGTTTTTTGTTAAACTCAGAAAATTATAATATTCAGAGAGAATACATTTTTAATGTGGAAGGAATGAGCATCATGCCACCAATGTGTGGCATACAGGATCAGATACCCACTCCAATAAAAAACTGCTGACTATAAACTTGTAACCTTTGTATAGATCTATTCACTAGTTTCACAAAAACACTGGCTAATGCCCATAAATATCACTTAACAGTTGCTTTTTCTGTTCAAAGCAAACCTTTCCTGGAGCTTGTGTTCACTGTAGCTACACCAGCATATGACTGACATTTGTTACCTGATTGGCCAGAGGTTGCATTAATTCCATCGGCACGACTGCCTTTGAATTGAGTTAATTGAGGCACACAGGCCTATCCCAGCTATCATTGGGCAACCTGGACAGGTCGCCAGTCCATCGCAGAGCCACATAGAGACAAAGTAAACCATTCACACTCCGACTCACACCTACGGGCAATTTAGATTCCCCAGTTAATCTGATTGCATGTCTTTGGACTATGGGAGCAAGCCAGAGTGCCCAGAAAGAAACCCATGCAAACCCGGGGAGAACATGTGAAATCCACACAGAAAGACCCTGGACTTGACCCGGGATTGAACCTGTGTGGCAACGCTGTGAGATGATAGTGCTAACCACCACACCACCCCTGGATAAATTGACATGTTATGAAAACATGCTTCATGCTTGTCGACAACTGTGTTACCATTATTGTAAAAGGGTTTTCTAATGATCGCCTAGGCTTTTAAATTATTGATCTTACATTATCAAACATAATTTGGAAATTTTTTTTCTGTCAGCTTCTTCTAAATCAAGGGTAGGCAACCCTGGTCCTAGAGAGCCGCAGCCCTGCTTGTTTTTTTCTTTTCCTCCCTTTCCCACTGTTGATTACCTGGATCAGGTGTGTTCAGCCAATCAGGAGCTGTAAGTACAGGGACATCTGGAAAACAAGCAGGGCTGTGGCTCTCTAGGACCAGGTTTGCCCACCTCTGTTCTAAATCTAGTCAAATTCATGATTAACTCATTTGTATCTGCAGCATTTTATATTAATTTATTTGTTTAATCACTGTATGAAACAATATTAGATTAGTTGACATATTCAGCTCATCAGCCAGTAAACCCATGAAAAACGTTATTGGCCAATTATTATTCAGATCAGATTATTTTTTAACGATTAGGTATTAGTCTTTTAATACTACATGTAGTAGATAAAAAGCACATTGCAATGAAACGCTGAACCAGTAACAAACCACATTACAACTGACATTGTTTGTCTCAACTCAGGGCAATTCTAAATATATTTATAATATATAATTAAAATTATAATATATAATTAAAAACATTTTTGGTGCTCTATGGTGAATGTTTTTGTAAAGCCTCTGTGTTTACTTGAACCAGTGTGTGTATTTGGCACAGTAATACACAGCAGAGTCCTCTGGTTTTAAGTTGGACACAGATACACCACATGTTGCTATTATCTGTATTTCTATTCACCCTCTCTCGCTGCTGCCACTAGACCAGAAAACCGCTAACCATTCTAGTCCTTTTCCTGCAGGTTGTCTTATCCAGTTCATACTACAGCAGCTAAATGTGAAGCCAGATCCTCTGCAGGAGAGACTGAGATTCCCCAGGCCTTTTTGCTATTATACTGGACCGAATAGACTCCATGCTCTGACGTGCACAACCTTATGACATGATAATAGATAGAAACCACGGGACAATGTAAGACAGTCATCTAGGAGGTTTTTTGATAAGAGTAAGAGAATTCACATGTCAGAGAGAAAGCAAGCAACAGAAGAGTGATTGTGTTTATCCTAAGGCTGGAGATGTGATCACTGATGCTCCACACAAAGTATAAGACTAGTCAGTGGAACAGAAATAAACTGTACAGGACTGTACAACACTTGCATCAGGGAATCGTATAGAGGGAGTGGCTCATCTTTCTCATCTGTGGTTTATTTTTTAATCTTAGTTTGTTGTCTAAATTGTGGTTTGATTATTCTTATAATGTCACATGCAAAAACTAAAGGAACTTTTACAATTTAATAAGATATTTAAATTCTAATTTTATTCACTTATATACAATACAAAGCATACATAAATATATGTGGACTTATTAAAAAGTAAATTAGTCTCAGATCTCACATTCTATTTAGGGGATAATGTTATTTCATTAAAGATTCTCAATGATTTCAAGTTTGAACATGAAAATCCTGGCAACTTTTTATGTTCAGAGCTTTTATACACGTTTACCCCATTAAGTGTGTCTTGATGCTTTGTGTCATTATCTTAACAAACATGTCTGATCCAAAAATATTATAATCACCATCCAATTATATGCGCAGATCAATCTGTGGGACTCTACGAGTCTTTTAACCACAGATGCAGACTCAGTCATTGTTTGCTAATTACTCTAATAGTGAGTTGTGTCTGTCCAGTCTAGATTATGTTGGGAATTTAACCATCCTTCAAACTTTAGCATATATGTAAAAATGAAGGGGAAGGTATCATGATTTGCAATAATGAAGTCACAATGTTTTTTTTGTTGTGTCCATTTTGCCCTTGGGTTCATTAGTTATTTACAATTTGTTATCATCCATTACTTTGCTTTTGTAAAACATTTGTATATTTAAGACATTTCTGAATGACTTCCTTGTATGTTTCAATGTGTTCTACTGTCTCCTAATGTCTCCTACTGCCCCCTTTAGGCCCTTGTGAGAATACTTTAATGAAGGTTTTTGTTAAACCTCTCAGCTCACTTGAACCAGTGTGTATCTTTGGCACAGTAATACACAGCAGAGTCTTCTGGCTTTAAGTTGGACAGTCTCAGATAAACCATGCTGTTGCTGTCATCTCTACTGATTTCTACGCGTCCTCTCAGACTGTTGACATAAACGTTATTACTGGCAGTAGATGCACCTCTCCCTATCCATTCTAGTGCTTTTGCTGCCGGTTGTCTTATCCAGTGCATATAACAGCAGCTGAATGTGAATCCAGATCCTCTGCAGGAGAGACTGAGAGTCTCTCCAGGCCTCTTCACTACTGAATTGGAAGGAATGGACTCCATACTCTGACCTGTACAACCTGATAACATGAAAAGAGAAACCACATAAAGTCAAATAGTCATATGTGAAATTTTCTTATAATACCGACCGACCATTGATTGAAACATAATAAAGCATGAGAACTCACAGTGCAGAGACAAAGCAACCAGCAGAAGAGTGAGTATGTTCATCATCCTGAAAATGGAGATGTGACCTCTGATGCTCCACACACAATATAAGACTAGTCAGTTGGACTGAAGTAAACTGTAAAGACTGAAGATTTGCATTGATGTGGATGAGGGTGTGGCTCCTGCATTAACAGCCTATTATAGTTTCATGTATGCATATATTTTTTTTTATAGTTAGTATTTTCTAAATGCATTAGTTGCTTTCTTACCATGGCAGATAATAAAATTCTATGATTTGACATAAAAAATATTTAGTACTTCTTTAACAAAAAGAAAGAAACTGTTGGTTTGAGCAAACTGTGTATTTGCTGGTTTAGGTTCTATTTGATACAATTTTGTTGTGAATTAAAAAGCTGCAGGTTTGAAAAGTTGGTTTCTGTATATTACATGAAGTCACCTGCACACCACATATGGAAAATTCAGTTAATTTTCCATTTTATTTTATCTACACACAGAAAGCTGAATATAAATGCTGCTCAAAGTAAATCTTCTCACAAAAATAAAATGTGGAACTGAGATAGTTAACTTCAACACTATTTATAGTTTGACTAATTAGCATCATCATGAGGATGGATAAATATTTTTACTGATTCATCTTTTACAGAGGGAATAAATACAATACTGTTGTCATCTATATACAATAAGTATACATTGGATACATCACTGTATATGAAACTTTAAAATCATTTCCCTCTTTATTGTTACAGTAAAATGGACTGAAATGATTAGTGGTCTGAGGGCTCCTCCTCTGGTGGCTTCATGTTACAATTGTTCACACAAAGAGGTTTTTGTTCAGGTCTACTGATGGTTTGTGATATTGTGCGGGTATCTGGCACAGTAATACACAGCAGTGTCTTCAGGCTGCATATTCTGCCCATTTAGAGTTGCTGTTTTGCTGGAAGAGTCTAAGTCAATACTGAACGTGTTCTTTAGTGAATCTTTATAGTATGAAGTGCTACCAGCTCTCATCCCAATCCACTCCAGTCCTTTCCCCGCAGGCTGTCTGATCCAACCTGTGTAGTAGCTGCTCACAGAATAAGAGACCTGACAGGTGATTGTCAGACGTTGACCTGGCTGCATAGTCACAGAGGCTGGCTGTGTCAACTGTTCACACTTCACATCTGTTAAAAACAAAATGTGTCACATTATCAAGTTACATGTCTGCTGTAAAAATATAACATTTGACAATGACAAATCCACAGAGACTCACAGGATCCAGCTGCCAACAGCAGCAGCAGAGCTACAGAAAACATGACTAATGCTGAAACTCAAGTGCTGTGAACTCGAACATCTGATGTTTTTATAGATGAGTTCTGACTTTGCATAATTGGAGCCTATAGAGTTTTCTGTGTTTTATTTATAGACTGAAACCAGACATTCATCACCTCTGCTGTAAATCATTTTACTAAGAACACATGCTGTAAAACTTTGAAGTATTTGTAATTCATGCTGTGACTTCACTACATTTGAGTTTTAAAAAAACATAAATTTAATATACAGTAGTTACTTTCCATACTCTGATTACAAGTACAAAACGCAGTAAGACTTTATTGACTCCAGATATGAAACTTACAAGCTAACCAGTAGTACTAGTTGTATTATTGTGTTCAAAACATATAGTTCTTGTGCATACTGGAAGTCTCTTCCATTTTCTTATTCAGTTGGGTTTAAAATCAAACAATGGATATAAGGCCACAGTCAACATTTTTGTTTGATGCTTTGTACACGTCATAACTCATTTAGATGACTCAAAGTTTAAGTGAGCAAAAGTGACTAAGAAGTGTCTCTGTGTTTTTGAATTTTATACAGCACATTAGAATTGAAGTTGTACAGAGATGAACCACAAACATTATGCAACAAAGTTTTATAGACTGATGGAACCAAGATTCACATGAACTAATGTGATGGAAAGGCCAAAGTGAGGAAGACAAAACAATCAGCTCACGATCCACATGCAGAGGAGAAGATCTTCATCATGCAGCAACACAGTGATACAAGCACATTTCAAATCCAACTTAACCTGTCACACTGTTCATCTGCAGATACTCTGGAGATGGTAAACTGGCCTTTGGCTGACTGAGACTAGTAAATGCTGCTGCCACCACCACTGACAGTAGCAACCCACTCTCTTTTGTCCTTACCAGTAGAATTAACAGAGACAATAAGAACAACAACAAAATGATCAGGTCTGATCATTGTAATAGACATTTGATTCTGTCCAGTCTACAGTCAGTGATTTAACCTTTATCCTTCACACATATGTAGAGATGGAGAATTGCATTGACTCCTCCTCTTCACAGCAAACACATGTAAATACATTTGATAGTTATAATCATATTTTAATATAATATAATTAATAATAAATTAAT
>OMLM01016017.1:0-28469 GCA_900302695.1 Helostoma temminkii | reverse complement strand
TAGGATATCCTTCCTCCCAGTGGCCATTAGACTTTACAACTCCTCCACCTACTGCATTTCATCACAAGCATTATTTATGTCATTATGTATGTTCATACTGTTTTCTTTGTTGTTTGTGTTGGAGTAGAGCAGCTATAACAGCTTTTCACTGATTGTTACCTCGGCAGGCATATTCATCAGCAGCACTGCAGCCACAGGCCCTTGTGCCTGACAGTAACCCTCTTCTGGCTGGTACTGAGTGTAGGCTTTCAAGACTCGGAACAATCCACGCTGCCTACAAACACACAGACAAACTAGAGGTTGAAATGTTTAGATAACTACAGATGACTCAAAGGTGACTCAGTTTACACACAACCAGATTGATATGCCTATACTGAAAACAAAAAGAGGGAAATCAGGAGCAATGTTGCCTACCCATGTCCATCCTTGGAAAGGAACATTTCATGGAAGGGGAACTGGCGGTCCAGGTCTCTCTCAATCACATCCACCCAGGTCTGAAGGGCAGGTTGCAAGTCCAGAGTCTGGCACAGGGAAAACTGTACTTTAACTGAAGTATCTACACACAGTTAACTATTTCTTTAAAATCACAAAAGAATCATTCACAAAACAAATGACTTTGCTAGTGTCTATTATCTTCTGTATCAAGCTATAAAACAATTCATGAGTTGCATTGTAGTGGGCTTCAAGATATTTCAAGTATTTCAACTGATTTAATATTTAATCTATAATCTAATCTATTAATCAAAATATATTTCATTCACAGTGATATAAAACAAAAAATAGCAAATACGACAATTTGTTCAGTACACACATGTGGCATCAGAAAAATTTCTTATTTGCTCAATAAATTACATAAACAAATAACCAAATTAATTTCAATTAATCAATAAATCCACAAATTGTTAAATCCATAAATTGTTTCACCACTAGATACAATGGATTTTTGCAGCAAAGCTATCACACATTCTTAACCTGGCTGAAACGATCAAATATCGTTGAATGCCACTGCCAGTGGTTGCTGATTTCAAAATTAGCTACAACCACAAACACTTTCTTGCCTGGTATAGATTTTCATTTTGCTTCATCCTGTCAGTAGCTCCACACAGCAGTGGCCAGCACTTGGCTCTGAGGGAGGCAGGGATCCCTTTCTGACACTGCACCTTGACCTGAATTAGTAACAGAGACACAGAATCAGCACAGTCACAACAAATAAAGAAACAAAACCTTTTTTCTGATATGAAAAAGGTTTGGACGTGTCATAGCAGGAAATGTACAGGTGTGGCTGTGCAAGTGTTTTCAAGTAAGTAGTGACAATGTGGTAGCGAGGCAGCACGCACAGTATCAGGAAAAGAATCAGCTAAAAATTCTTTTTCATTTTCACTGTGCGTAAATATTAAAAACTGATTTTTAACTTTGGGGGTTGACTTACACTACATTTAACACGTCTAAGATGGGACACACCTTACTAGACTTCTTCAACAAGACGCGATCCCATTGTTGAATAATGTTGATCCATTTGGCCTCCCTCTGCCTGACCAACTCAGGGGATGGACCCAAAGTCCTGACACAAAAACAGCACACAACACACCACTTAAGCATTCTCAAAATGTGAAATAACTAGTGTGCGCTTTCACAGTGATGAATCCCTTTCAAGCCAGACACTGTACAGTCTTAAAGCCCTGAAAAACATCATTTAAGTGGACACCTTGAAGTGAGTGTGCAGGGTTGCTGCAAATACTTTTGTGTGTTGTCATTGTAGAAAGATGGTGCTTCAACAAACATGACAGGAAACAGGAAAACCGCACGTTAGCAATGTAAAGTCTCCATAGCAACAGGTCAGGATGTTATCAATGGGGAAAATGTGAAGGTAGCAATTTGTTCAGCTGGTCTAATCCTGATTTTACACTGCTTCACCCCCTGTCTAGCACAGTGTCACAGTTTTTTCAAATGAGGAGTAAATGTTTAGTAAAATCTAGTTTCAAACTGATTATAGCAGTAATTAATAGTCATTTTTGGCCTTTATTATTTCCTTATGTAAACTGCAGCCACTGCAACTGTAAAGTTTACTTTCTGCGCAAGCAGGGCTCTTTCCCTCTTTAACAGGACTATATATGGCCTGCGCTGTGCACTCATACTGTTTATTTTGCTTTGAAGGCTACGGTTTTTCCTGTAAAGACCTGTTTGCTTGCTTTAATTGTATTTTACTTATCGCAGCAGCGTGTTTTTTGCTGTTCTGTTTCATAAAAGAATTGCTTAGAAGAAAACTTCAATTAACTTAGCATTATACGAATCTAACGAACAATTTGTTCTCGACCATCTCCTGTGACACTGACAGAAACAAATGCACAGCATCTTAACTTTGAAGAAAAAAAGTAAAAGTTTACGTGTTAAGTTACAAATGTTTGAGGGCTCCCCAGAATACATGGGTTACACAACATAATGTACAGTTTTACCTGGATATTTTCACCTTTTCAGGCATCTAAAATGTTTAAAACGACACGGTATTGTTCACTGAAATATATGTATGTAAATGACGTTATATTTTTTATATATCTTAGGCTTTGCAGAGTCCCTTTGACTTTGACTCATATATTTTTGTCTGTTTACCCTTTGACCTCTTTCACATGTGTCTTTGGGAACGGAATGAAAAAAGGGAAGCAGCACGTTTAGTTATCTTAAAAACGACATTGTGAATAGTAGCATAGTAACACGATGCAAGAACAAACGTGGAACTGCTCACCCAGCTGCGGATCCATTTGTCAGTATGAAGCCAAACCTGTCAGTCTCAGGCTCCACACTGACCTCTGACTCTGCGTCAGATCCAGAGCTGTCCTCCTCGCTGAGGCTCTTCTGGGTTGGACTTGATGGACTCAGCATCTTACTAAAAGACAAGAGGAGACTCTCACTGTTCAGCGTGTGACTATGTCCTCCACTTTGCTTGTGTGGCGCTTCTGTGGTGTCAGAGCCTCCTAGATTTTAAAAATATCATCAGGCTATTCAATAATTTAACCCCAAACTAAAACAGTCCTAGTAGTTAGTGGCAGTATGCTGAGCTGTCTTAATGCTGTGTAATTCTTGTGATCTCCTGTAAGTAATCACATTTAAAATGTACATCCTCTCTTATTTGAGCCAGAGTAATGAACCCTGCATCCTTGCTGCCCCAGTTTTCAGCATTTCGCACACCCTGAGGATAAACATGGAACCAGACCAAGTTAAGAACTGTTAAACATCTTATTTAAGCATTTAAATGCAATTACCGTTTATATTTCCGTCATGTTCGATCACTCGGCTGCGAAAGAGGTGAAGTGTGAGATCCTGCAGAGATGGGAGAGCAAGACCAACTTCCTCTCTCTCACTCTCTCTACAGCAGAGGTATGATACCTCAACTTCCCTCTGTCAAACCTTGTACAATCTAGCAAGAATTTATGAAACATAATTTAGTCATAGTCAAAGATCATGAAAGTGAGACTCGACGCTGTAATACGATTCATCAAACATTGCATCAGAGTAGCCTAAAGTCTGCTGATGATATGATTTAAAGCACGTCTGGGGAAAAATCATCATATTGTTTTTGCATGCTGAAAAAAAAAACCCTGCGAATTGTTCGAGCACTAAGTTCCCTGAAGTACAGAAGGTAAAATTACCGAGTGAAACTATTTTGCGTTACCTCACTAGGACATTAACGAGGAGCACTTGAATGCAGCATAAATAAGTGCAGTTCAGGGACCGCTGTCGCTCCTACTGTTGCTCACCAGAACTTATCTCAGAGGTGAGTCTAGTAGCGAGATTTTAGAGAAGAGCATCGTACTACTGGTGATTATTTTTTTTAGAATAGAATTTCTAGAATAGAAACCATGTTGAGTCATGTTTTCTGCTTCATAAATTAACTAGAGTAAAGTCGGCGAAAGTCTTTTTACCAATTATCCACGGTTTTGTGTTATGAGCATGTATGGTATTTGCAAATAAAATGAACAGTCATATTTTAAGGACTCAAGCTAAAGCTAAAGCTAACTGTTTGACTAAGATAACGTTAATGTAGTTAGCTAGTTGACGCCAACCGTCGAGAAGCCGAACTAACGGTAACTAACGGTTATTTTATTTGGCTATGAGGCGTTCACGTTCATAATGTGAAACCGCTGTTTGGCTTTACTTGTCAACCGCCAATACGTGACACAATGAACGTATTTAATTTTCATTTCTAAAGAAATAGTTATATTCTGATCCTATTCTGCCGGCTTGTCTTTAACGTCGCAAATCGCTGACGTAAGAGCAGGGATTTGGGGCGCAAGATTAGCGGATGGTTGTGCTCAGTCAGCTGGCAGTCTCCCTCACTCACGCACCTATGCCATGTTTTCAGATTAGGGCCTTTCCAGGCCTCCATCATTTAGCTCTAATAACGAGTCTCAACTGTTTCCACTGTCTTGTCTGCTCAGATGTCTACTGCACTGAGTCTGCGTCTTCTCCACTGCTACTCAAAGCAAGGTGCCGCTGAAGTAGGTACTATAAAAGCAATAAACTGTAAAGTCAGGCATCATCACATCACAGTGTTTTATTTTTTATCTGCAGGCGCTTTTGGACATGACCCTGTCATGCGTTGTTTCAGTCTCAGTGTGATGAGAGAGGGCTACAGTAAGTTCTTCTGCTGTACGCCTCCTGTGAGCATTATTAAAATAATGTCTAATGTGAAATCATCTGATTAATCATCAATCACTTTTCTCCTTATATTCTGTTCACAGAATATGTAAATGCTCAGGAGATGCCAGCAGACCTGAGGTCAATCACCGATCGCGCTGCCACGACTCTGCTATGGACCGAACTCTTTAGAGGTCACACATACTGTGATGTCTGTGCAGACAGCCCTGCCATGCACAGGGTTAAATGATAAGTGTAGTGACATTCAATATTTTTCTCATTGAAAAAGACAGAAAACAACTAGTATTGTTTTGTAAATATTGTGTATGTAGCAAAAACCTGATATAGTTTATTTTTCTGTGCTACAGACCTCCACAAAAGCTATTAAAGTTAGTTAGTCACACGGTTACACTTGGTGACATGTTCCATGGATGACCCACAGTTTGGGTCAGTACTGCATACAGTATATTGTAAAGTTTCTGTACTCAGCTGTGCACCAAATATGTATTGATTTGTGGCTGAAGTTTTAGGACAGAGATTAAATTACAAGTACACAATGTTTAGGATGACAAGGTTTCAGACTCTTTCTTGTGATCAGGTAACTGCACGTTTCTAACAAGTTAAATATATATAATAAACAGGATTTCAATAAGTTAAATCAAACCATAGTTTCCATAATTTAAATTTAACCATTTGCTACAGTGTCTTTTATCAAATTTATTAACCTTTTTTAAAAAAGAATAAAGTAGAGAAGTAGTGCGTGAAGAATGTATTTTTGTTTTTAGTCTTTTAATGGGATTTCTTCAAAATTAGGAACGTACAGAACCACACCATCATGATCCTGAGTCACAACTTTCTTCCTCTCTATTTCCAGGTTTGGCAATGACCATGAGTTACTTGTTCCGGGAGCCTGCCACCATAAACTACCCGTTTGAGAAGGGACCTCTGTCGCCCCGCTTCCGTGGAGAACATGCCCTTCGCCGCTACCCTAATGGAGAAGAGCGCTGCATTGCTTGTAAGCTGTGTGAAGCCATCTGCCCTGCTCAGGTGAACGTGTGCACAAAGTTCCCGCTACGAACACGGAGCAACATTACTGTGAAGTTTAGTCATACAGCACTTTTCTAACAAGTATACCTTATAAGTTGTGATTTGGCAAAGATTGCAATGATAGCAGAAAAAGACAACTTAGGTAAGGTGGTTCAAATGTTATTTAGCTCAGCTGATGATTAGATGATATGAAATCCTGAAATTAGTGGATGACGGCAGACAGGTGATACTTTGGTGTGCTGACAGTTGGGTTCCTAAAGGCTTCATTAGTGTTGTTTTTCATTTTGGAAAAAAAACAAACAAGAATTTGTGTAAATTTTTTATTATAACTGTGATAAATCATTTCATAGAATTACAAATGTCAGTGGGTTTTGGTGGACTTTCATGTGTTCTCCGAAGCTGTGTCGTGTTTTGTTTTTTTCTTTTAATTTTTGTCATCGCCTTCTATTATTACATGCATATTGTGAGCTACAGCAGCCTCACTGTATCATTGTAGGATGATCTTGTTTACTGAACAAGATGGATACTGAAACCTGGAGACATCAAATTTAGGACAAAGTCATCTGTCACATGTTGCATACTTGGTTTTTACATTGAACAATGTAGCCTCGCATTTATAACTTTCTTTATTATGTGTGGAAATATTTACAGTATGGTACTAACACATGTCATATTATACTTATAGCATTGTATATGATGATATGATAATAGTATACAGCTCTTATTCTGTGAATACTGTGATTTAATTCTACATACTAAATTTATCCCAGCTGTGCATTCAGATAATCTTACAGTACACGCTATCAATCAGCGTCTAGATTGAGTCACTGCTGTCTGTCCCTTCTGACTCAGGTTTTTGTCTTGCTCCTTTCGTCTCTGTGTTGAACCCAGGCCATTACCATTGAAGCTGAGACTCGAGCTGATGGTAGCAGAAGAACCACTCGCTATGACATCGATATGACCAAATGTATCTACTGTGGCTTCTGCCAGGAAGCCTGTCCCGTTGACGCAATTGTCGAGGTAAGAACAAATATATTGAATATGGCGCTGAACTTGGTTGGTTGTTGTACGTTAATCGTTTTTGCTTGTTACATTGCGCTGAATCATACATTTTTAGATTGCGTTTTCACACACTCTTCGAGGAAGAGTTCAGAATTTATGGCTTTTCACTCTTTCACATCACACCTACACTGAAGTTGTGAATAAACACTTTGAACCTACAATTACTACCTTTCTCAAAATAGAATTATTTATTATTAAACAGCGTGTGAACATGAAGCCTAATGTTATTTATGTGCCTGCAGGCAGTTAATATTTATCTTCCCTTCTTCAGGGTCCCAACTTTGAGTTTTCCACAGAAACCCACGAGGAGCTACTGTACAACAAGGAAAAGCTGCTCAACAATGGAGACAGATGGGAAGCTGAGATAGCAGCAAACATACAAGCAGACTACCTATACCGATAGTCATATTTGTGCCCACAAAGATGTATCATGCATAAAAATGATATATATTATCATCCTATTACCCATTAAAGAGATTATGTATAGCTTTACAGATATTATATGATTATAGATTCTGTTGTCTGAACTGAGAAGACGCACAATTCATGTTTTGTGTTTAAAAGATGGATATTACTTTATGATGTTGACTTTATAATCCATTCAACCTTTGCACAGTCTGTTATCCACTGTTTTCTGCAGCACTTTAATAGCACAGTTTATCTTATTTAGTGTCACTACTGAAGGAGGATATTTATATACTGTTACAGATTCTACTTAAAAAGGTTAAATAAGTCTGGATTGTTCATTTATCTGATGCATTAAAACTCTTACTGACAAAATAGTCTGTAGTTATCCAATGCAATCAAATACAGCAGCTCTGCTGTTTGTTTGTTTTTTTGCTAAAATATTTAGCTTGTCATCTCTGTTATCTCTATTTGCATCTTTAAATATAGGATATCCTGTTTGTATCATCAGGTTTTAGACTGTTAGTTGAACAAAACAAGGGACTGGGCCTTTGTCACAGACGTCACTGTTTCCAGTTAATTTCTACAGAAAACATTGGTCAACAATGTGTTATTTAGTTGTATCTTAATATGAATATAAGAGCTAAAACAGACTAAAGGATTAAAATCTGGATAGCTAACGATTGCATTTACAAATTAATGCAAATTATCTCCATTTAGCAATAGCTTATCATTGGGTACTATTATTTACAGCATGACATAAAGTTATTATCTAAATCTACATTTAGATTTCAAAAAGCTTTTCACGGGGACTGAAATATGAGTAAATCGGACACTGAAAATGAAATTAGAGATAAGTAGTCAAGTTTAAGAAAAACAAAGCAGAAATATTTTATCAAGACAAATAATCATCTTTAAAAGGGTCAGGAAAGTCGCACACCTACACAAACACACAGTCGCTAATGACAACACTGCACCAGGGTGCATGCGTCAAAATTAAACGCGTTTTTACCGCTGCGCTGATCACGTGATATGGGCGGAAACTGACTCATAGTCCACGCTGAATCTCCCGCGAACGCAGCCATTTACTCTTTCCTCTCTTCGCAGTGACACCGGTGAGTCTCTATATTCTTGTCTCGCTAAAGGCCATCCTAAATTTCAAGTTTGTGTTTATAGACAAAGTCAGCTTAAACATCGCAGAACTTTAAGGTACGTTCAGGGCCCGTGTGGCGTTGTTAAGTGTAACCACGTGAGGGATGCGCAACAAGACTAGGCCAATGATTTTCATATGCTAACAGCTAACTTAGCCGTTGGCTCGATGAAAAGAATGGCTTCCATGCCATGCTAGCTACTAGGTTAGCAGGCACAGCTCTCCCTCTTTTCACTGTTTTGTTCTTGAGACCCGCATGTAACTATGGCAAAATACCATTGTTGACGAAAATCCATTTTGACTCAATAGACACACTTGGATGTTAGTTTAATTTTGTTTAGGACATCAACTGCAACATGGAACTCATTAGCTAGGTAGTCTCCAGACCGATTGTTCCAGTCGAACAAGGAAAAAGTGCGGTTGTTCGTCGTATGGCGCACTCAAACTAACCTCAGTAACTAGTTAGCCAGTTAGCAACCGCTAGAGTTTAAATATACTCAGAAAGCGAGCATATCTTGTTTTATTAAAATTCAGTGTGCGGCGGTACTTGGATCGTCTCACACATATGACTTAACATTAAGCACATTCAGGCGTTAACATATCTCAGTCAGCTAGCGTTGCGCTATGTTAGCGCACCGGCTTGCTAGCTTAAATAGAACATACTAGAATTGTTCTGTATCGTTAGGTAACACGGTAGCTTTAAAGTAACGTTATAGTAACTACTCAGAGAGTGGCTGTTAGGCCAAAAGTCAGGCCTGTTTTCAATTTTTAACATAATATCTGGTAATTGCTAATGCCGCTAGCTTAGCCTCGCCGACTGCTTAGCAGACAAGGGGATAACGGAAAACGTGCTAACTATCCCGCCTTGTTTTGTTTGAATCAGATAAATCGCAACCACGGCGGACTCAATGGCACAGTGTGTACCGGTGGCGGTGTTCAAGGTAAGTGTTGGTTATATAGTGTCACTTGTGCTATTTGTATTTTAGCTGGAAAATGATACTTAGGATATTAACGGCACTAACGGCTAGTTGGTGTTGGTTGATACAGTACCAACCAGTCTACGCTTAAGCTGACGGCTTTCTTTTGTTATAGCTGGTGTTGGTGGGAGATGGAGGCACCGGTAAAACAACTTTTGTGAAGAGGCACATTACAGGAGAGTTTGAGAAGAAATATGTTGGTAAGTATCTATCTTTATGAAGCCTGTGACGTCAGTCTCGGACAAAATAGCCGCTGTGTGTTGCAGATAATTAGTTAAAATGTAGTAACTTGAAAAATCTACTTCAAGTGCTCAGTCATTTCCAGTAAATCCAAATAAACATTCTGGTCGGCCCTGAGCCAAAACGTGGGTTGTTTGAACCTACTGAGCCCAAAACTGATAAATTGGTGTATATTTCAGCTGATAAATAACTCATGGCAAAGGGCTACACTAGGTCTGACAATGTTTCTGATGAATGTCACCATCCCATACTTTGTCTTGACATCTTTGCTTGTAATTTTAGCCACTCTGGGAGTAGAGGTGCACCCGCTAATGTTTCACACAAACAGAGGAGCTATCAAGTACAATGTGTGGGACACAGCCGGTCAGGAGAAGTTTGGAGGTCTGAGAGATGGCTACTACATTCAAGGTACTCTTCATAATTCCTACTGCTTTGGATCATTCTCATTTTATCTGCCCGTCAAGTACCAATAGTCGACTATGTAATCCACCAACAATGACTAGTGTGGTAATGTATATCTATTACCTCTGCAGCTCAGTGTGCTATCATCATGTTTGATGTAACTTCCCGAGTCACCTATAAGAACGTGCCCAACTGGCATCGTGACCTGGTCCGTGTCTGTGAGAACATTCCCATCGTCCTCTGTGGAAACAAGGTGGACATCAAAGACAGGAAAGTCAAAGCCAAGAGCATTGTGTTTCACCGCAAGAAGAACCTGCAGGTAATGACATGTTTAGATAACAGATCCACTGTCGTCTGCACCTTCCCAGTGTAAATCATAGAAAGCATTGGTTTGTTTAATCTAATGATTACTGGTAACTCTTCCATATTGCTCTTGCCCCCAGTACTATGACATTTCTGCCAAGAGTAACTACAACTTTGAGAAGCCTTTCCTGTGGTTAGCAAGGAAGTTGATCGGTGATCCCAACCTGGAATTTGTGGCCATGCCTGCCCTCGCACCCCCAGAGGTCCAAATGGACCCAAGCCTTGCTGCTAAGTATGAGGAAGAGCTTCAAGTGAGTGTGACTTTACAAATACAGGGTCTGTTTAGGGGATTTTTTTTTCTTTTCTTTTTTTTCATGTCAGTTTGTGTGAAATGATTTATCCTGTCTCCCACTCTCAGGTTGCATCACAAACAGCACTCCCAGATGAAGAAGATGACCTCTAACCTGTTCCTGAATTTTCCCACCCCGCTGTTGACAGGAAGTTCTTGGAGTCTTGCCCCCTTTACTGTAAAATCCCTTTTCAGAATTTTTTATTTTTGAATTTTTTTGTTTTGAAAATAAGAAAACTTGGTGGAAAAAGTTGTGGTTCTAATTTCACTGTATAAGACACCCACCCTAGTGTTGTCGTTGGCATGCCAACGTGCTACTCCTCATCTTCGAGCACCCTCCACTGCACTTTCCCAGCTCATAGATTGCAGTTGTATGGTGTACTGGAAGCACTAAGGGGAATAAACTTTGAATAAAAACATTCTCAAAATAATATGCTTTCTTGTTATGCTTTTCTAGAATGAGTGTCCCCATGTTCTGAGGGATTGTTGTTTTTCAAGTTTAAAGTAGCTTCAGCAAGCCTCATTTACGTACGAGGAGCTTACTAATAACATTAATAGGGGTTGATAGTATAAATGTGAAATCATATGCACAGGGAAACTGGCTAAAACAAATGTCATTTGATTTATTTATGTCTGTACTTTGGCTACTGTAATGTGACATCCTCTAAAAAAATGGCTTTGCTGTGCATTATTTGATTTGAACAGTAGCCTAAAACAATTTGATACTGAAATGACAGATGCAATAAATTGGATGTGTATTGTGTCCAGAAAGTAGTTGTCCTTTGTTCTGGGACTTGGGTGTATGTTTTGAGAACTGTCAAAACATGTCTGTCTAGATACAATACTTGCAGTTTTAAAGTAACGGGTCATGGCTGCATAGCAAGCTGAATGCTTTCATAGACTTTGTATGGGACTTCAGCTGCTTCACCTTTTCACAATATCTGCTTTTAATAATTTGACATTAATTATTGAGGATTATATCCTCTAGTGAATGAACTGCATTAAAACTATTCATAGTGTTTCTACAGCCATAAAATGAGACGCATGTCCCACTGCTACTGATGGAAAAAAACATGCATAGGAGAGGAGTAACTGGGAAAGTGTAGTGATGCACAATGCAAGGATGGAGATTTAATAGCTCGTCAAAAGAATATTTCCAGTCATAATACGTTTCTTGTAGCCTGCTGAACAAAACTATGACCACCAGGTGTCAGTCATGGTCTTTCAACAAAAGCACAGTGGACCTTCCCTGCAGGATTGCGTAATAGTGTTGCACACCTAGCGTTAGACTGCAGCACCGTAACATAAAGGTTATTTTAGCAAGTATTACATAAAGTCTGAGACTTAACCTTAATTTAACATATTACACCTGGGTTCTTTTCTGCAAAGCTGACTCAGGTAGATATGCTGATGCTCATGCTGATATGTTAATTACCAGCCAGGTGATTGTAGGATTGATAATCTAAGATGAAGGGATCTTGTGCTTTACACAAAGGTGAACAAAGATTGTCTGTGGAGGTGCATCAGTTATGTATGGTAGGAACCCTCCCAGCATGCACTGGAGTAATAGATTGAGGCACTGGGTTTGTTAATGCCAATGTTTTTTGTTGTTTTGTCGAATATAAAAAATGTTTCATTATTATTTTTAGTTTTAAATGCTTGAGCCATTAACAGGAAAGTATGTTTTGTATTTATTACTGAATACATTTTTATGTGCAAATAACAAAACCAAGTGTATAAAATGTTATTATACGTTAAGGATATATTGGTCTTTTAACATTTACAATCTGCATTAGTTCTCTTTTCCGTCAAACTCTCCATCGTATCATGAGATTGAGTGTAACAATTACATGAATGTGGTTGTGATTATTTCTCAATAACCTGTGTGTTCTTATTTGAAACCACAATAACGGACACTCTCTTTCTTTCTGTATAAGAAAGTGACCCATTATTGTTTGAAAATGTTAAACCGTGCAGTTTTGCAGGTCATTTATAGGCACAGTCATAATGCACAAAATATGTTAAAAGAATGACACTTAAAACAGATAATACAATAACTCTCTGTGGCCTATTTTCTCTAAGGTGTGTCTGACTTTGCTGACTCTGAGCTGTCAGCCCTTTCATAGCCTCACTGTCCTCAAGTGTCATGTGTTCATCACATGTGGGGGAGCTTAATTAGTTAGGTTAAGGTTAGTTAGGTTAAAATTTCAGGGTAATGTTTGCTCCTGATTTTTCCCATTTAAACAGTCAGACAGACCAAAAGGTTTTGCATTTCATCACCAGACTTATGGGAGGAGAGGGGACACTGATGTGCACAATGAGGATGCATTTCACATTAACAAATATTAACAGACTGGCTCCTTCCTACTTTCATAATCTTCATCTGGTGCAAGCAAGTGAGCAGACTGAAATTATTGTGTTAACTGCTGTTTCTGTGGTTAGGTATTAACTTTTCATCACAACCTAAAACTGATTATAAAACCCAATCCACAATGTAGCAGCTGATAAACATATTATTTATCTAGTATTTTTGATATTAGTTCATCAGAGATGTAGTAGAAGTAGTCTACAAAGTAAAATATAACTAGAAAAGTTAAAATAGAGGTACCTTAAAGTTGTATTTGATTACAAGTCACTGGATAAATGTTACCTACAACGTGGTTTTCCACCAGAGGAAAAAAACATCAGGGTATTACAATATAATACAATAATACAACAATATATGACTATATCATGTCACAATGTAAAAGTGTAAACGAAAGTGTTTTGGTTTCAAGCTTGCTTTAAGATCTGCGAGTGGGTGTCAAGTGTCAGTTAGGCAGTTGTTATTCCTACAACACCTGAATGCATCAAGAACGCAGGTGGCTCAGGGCGTGGCTTCATCTCGCATCGCACGGGTCTGTGTGCGCATGCGCGAGCGAGAAAAGTGCGTTTTAGAATGATTAGTGTCCAGCGGAGAGACAGATTATACGGCTCCACACAACTGTTGTTTTAATCCCCTGAGCGGAGAGATTTAGCAAGGGAAAAAAAACACTGGCCTCAGATCCAGCAGCCATATTGTATGGAAAAACGACAGAAAGGCTCATCTTTTCAGAAAAACGCGTTTTCTTACACACCTTTGTCAAGACTTTTGGGGAGTTATATTTCCTCTGACTGGCGGCGGGTGTCTGTCGGACAGCTAGCTGGCCAGCTGGCTGAGGAATCCAGGGATTTGGCTTAGTTTCAGCCAGCTTTCATTATTTTGTGGTAACCTAAAGACATTAAACGCCTGAAAGATGAAGGACCGATTGGAGCAACTCAAGGCGGTGAGTAAAGTCGAGGAAATAAGTTTGTGTGGTTTTCCTCCAGTGTTTTCTCTCTACACTTACACGGGCCTCTGGCTACACAGAGAAATGAAGGGTTAAGACAACCAAAAACAGCTACTTAAAAATATATTTTCACTTAACGAAGCCTTTAACACAAATACTTGGCACATAATCCGTTTGAAATTAGTGTACCATGTGATGGCACAAGTCAAATGATGGATGTAGTAACACTGCAGGTTGGGTTTAAACTGGGTGTGTTGGGTAAAAGCGATTCAAATGTGATTTCCCGTTTGTATGGGGTCACAGTGTATTGTGAGATGTGTGAAATCTAGTTTAAGTAACAGTGTTGAACTGTATTACAAAAGGCCATTTTAAAAGCTGTGTTGTAAAGCTGCTGCTCTGACTGAATGCCTCCTTTAATAGGATGTATTCCCGTGTATAAACACATATTAATCAGTTTATTCTGCTACAACACTGGGCAGTCACGGGTGACCATTATACAGCCGATGAATCACAAGATTATTGATTAACAATTGACGTGAAACGGCCATAAAATTAATCACTCAGTTGTTTGTCAAAGAAAAATAAAAAATGTTCCTTAGTTTAAGTTCCATTAATGTGATTTTTTTTTTTGCTGGTGGTCACACAAAGGAAGTAATAATGATTAGGTCCACTTTAGCTATGATTTATTAATTTAAAATTGTTTCCCAATACATGACTTGTTGGCAATTGAAAGAGGCCTCGTTGTCATTACTCATAGATATGATAAACCACTCAAAATATAATAAATAGTATTTAAGTGGTAAAATGGATACAGGATCTACAGTTTGGACAAACTGAAACTAGGTCTAAGTCAGTCAGTGTTTATGTACTTCATCACAGTCAGATTATCTGGTACATGCCTTCTGTTGAAAACGAATCATTAGTAGTGCAAACATTTCTTTTATTAATCATTTCCATGTACAGAACTGCAAATACAGTAAAGCTGGTGAATACACTTGCTGCCTTTCGGGGCGAGGCCTTGATCCTATTGTAACTCAGGTCTGGATGTGTTGTTATAGCTACCTGAAAGTCCTGGCCAAATATTTGCTGTTTAAAATTGCTGAACTGCAGGGTGTCCCCAGGCGTCTATATCTCGCACAGCTGACGTTTTTTCATGGAAAGAACAAACAGATAGCTGGAGAAGTAGGTCGTTCATCTGTTAGGAAGTTAACAATACATGTTACAATCTGTACATTCTCCTCCTTGAGTTTTCTCTCTAATGTTTAACTTGCTGGCTGTAATCTAGACTGTGACACCTGTGAGTCTGCGGTGGCATACGCTCGCGTTAATGTGGTGTCACGGCAACATCACCTGACGCAGTGTAGATCTGGAGAGTTTTGGGAAAGAGGAGCAGGAGGAAACCAGGATATGATCTTACACTGAGCTTACACGAGAACATAAGTTGATACTGTAGCCATGTTTGCCATATTTCATAACTGTGAAGGCTGGCGCTAATGGAATAGCAGCTTTTTGCTGTTCAGGCTTTCTGTTACAATTTCTAATGCACCTTTAGTCGAAACCATATCCTTTTCACTTCACTGCACTGTACTAATGTTGTTGCTTCGCTTCCCCACCCAGCTCGGATAACAGCACAATGAATGGGTAAAACTCTAGCAGCTTTAACATGGCTCCTTCTGTGGCACATGGAGTTTTTAAATCCCTTGTCAGATTTCAGCGTTGCATTAACACAAGTCCTCATGGAGTATTTTGGCTTCTGTCACCATGCTGCTGTAAATCTGACCCCTAGTTCTCTGTCCTGCTGTTGTGATAGCGAGTTGCTCATTTTCTAAATCATCTCACGGGAAAATCTAGTCACAGCACTGCAACTCACAGTTACTGATTAATCTGCCAAATGTTTTTATTTTGTGTCTGCAAAATGTCAAAACAGTAAAAAAAAAAGGCCAGATTACTTTTTTCCTCCATTGGCTAATTGATTAATTGACTAGCAGATGTAGGTCAACTAGTGTACACATTATTTAGCCTTTATAGTATTTATACAATGGATACGTGTGTTTCCAGCTCTGTTTAGTCTTTGTCCTCTTTCAGCTTCCGTCATCCTTGAAGGATTACTGGTAGTTCAGTTGAAGGCGTTATGGCTGATAACGTTTCGTCATTTATGATCCTCGGAGGCAAAGTCTGACAGTTTATCAACCGTTTCTTTAAGATGACGGAGTCACAGGAACGATTAATTACCGAGGGGGTTGGGTGTTCAAAGAGGACCCTGATTCTACCCGTGGCCCTCCTTTTTACATACAGTAGTTTTGGCTTTTAGTGGCTAAGTCACTTGTCATTCTTTCTGAGATTTACTGTTTGTGTGTCTATGCAAGTACTTTTATTCCATGGGAGAGGCTAGAAGGATGAGCTCATCCCTCCTACTTGCTGTGTCATTTCAGTGCTTTATTATGTTGTCCAAATGTTTGATCAGTCTACTGCACATTTTGTGTCTGTCTTGAAAGATGAGTATAAAACAGCCATAATCTGGCCTCCAGACAAAGTCTGTGTTAAGCGAGCCAGTCTGTTTGTTGTGTTTGAGAAGCGCAGGATCACTGGGACTGTGGCAGTGTCAAACATCTGTTTCGTCATTGTCTTGTTGAGGGGAGTTATGCAACACGACATATGGTGGTTTGTATGCAGAATGAGCTTGAGTTTTGAATATAAGGAAAAAGCCGGTGTCTGAGCTGATTTTTTTCCATTGTTCATGTGGTGCATTTGTGCTGTTTTCTAATCTTGATGTCCTGTTGTTCAAATGTTACCCTGCGTGTTTAAGGTTGTGATGATTACACAACCTTGATGTAACTATGCATGGGATTTTTGGCAATTTAGTCAAAAACGAGAAAAAAAAAAAGTAATTTGCTGTTGCACTGTTCAATCTGTCAGGGATCATTTTGGCACAGTTGAACACAGTGACATTAAATCTAGTTGTTCACCACCTAAATATTTATTTTTCTAAATAAAATGATGCAAGGTTGTGTCTTATTGTACCGTCAGCACATGATAATATTGCAGAAAGTGCAGTAAAACAATCTACTTCTAGAAGTGCACACATGCCTAACATACATAAGCTACATCACACTGCTTTGTCACAACCGCAACTAATCATGAAAGGTTACGCAACTGCAAACTCCCATGTAGTGGCCAGAAACAACATGAATTAGGTTTGATGAATATGTCTTATTAATATACAATCATCAGGCACAACAATATGACCGCCTGTACAATCTAATGCGATCCAGTACAGCAGCTCTCCTACATTAGAGACACCTCTTAGCATAACATACTCTAGAGACCACAGACTTTCTAAAAGTTGTTTTTTTTGTCTGTTTGTTTTTTTTAACACGTAGCCACAAAAGCCTGCATGTGTGTGGCCTTTACCCGTTTGGTTTGTGAAAATATTTGTAACACTTGTCAAACCCTTTCCTCTCATTTTTGCTGAATGAGAGACTGGAAGGAAATGAGTGTTCGTTCTTATCTCTGCTACTGCAGAAATGTGCTGTGTGAGGGAGCATAATGAGTGGAGCACTGGATGTTTAACTCACTGCGCAGCCTGTCAGCCAGTCTGGACATCTCTGAACTAAATAGTCCAGGCTGCATTTGCAAGTCAAATTTTAGATGAGGGGAGGAAGGTTCAAGTTGAAAACATGACATTTGGACAGAAAGAACCAGGTGCTGTTACAGGAAATTACTATTTATTTACTGCTAATTTTCAATCATTCTCCGTATATGTCTATAACATATGCTCACTATAGTTTTTATTGTGTATACATACACAATACATATATACAGTGAAAACATATATGACATAAAATGCAGAAGTAATTAAAAGCGACAGAACAAATGGAGTTCGCTGTTCCCTCTGACTCATTGTGTTTTTCCCTTCACCTAACACAGTCACAGTATGGTGTCTGTTTACTTAGTACCTCAGCTGTAGTTTCCTTAAGTCATTTGAAAACGTGTTGAGTTCCTGGATCCCGGCCCTAGACCTTCACCGTGTAAATATTCACCAGAAGTGCTGAGGTCTTTGTGGTCAGCCTCTGCTCTGTGTTTGCCAACTGTCTCTTGTGAGATATTTATGACTTCAATGAGTGAAGCTTTCTGGTAAATTTATTGGATGGCAGTTCACCTGTTCACTATTTGTATTTTTAGACCTGGAATTGGTCAGGTGAAAGGATGATTATGAATTCAGACTGTTTCAAAACACCAGCCATCAGCTCATGATAAGTTAAACATTTTGGAGAAATGCAGTTTTTTTTTGGTTTCTTGTTGAGAGTGAGGTGAGATGCTTGATACCCTTCTCCTGCCTGTATACGCTGATCAGCCACAACATTAAATCCACCTAGTGGTTTTAATGTATTTCTGTGTTCAGTAGCAGGTTAGCTTAGCGTAAGGACTGGAAACAGGAAAACAGCTGAATGGGATTGTGTGTCCGCCAGCACCTCTGAAGTTCACACATTGTGTTTAATAATGTGTAAAAAAAAAAGAGTTGTGGTTTTATTGTTGATTATGTGACAAGACTATTTCTTGGCAGTAACTTCCTGGAGTTTGTACTGGTTGTTAAGCAACATCGAAATGAGTTCAGGTCTGTAGGAAACAGTTGTAATAGCTATTTGTTGTTGAGAAGTTTACACCCTTTAGTTAAATATACAAAAAAGTTTTATTTGTTGAAAGGCAAGTTTATATGCCTTCAAGTTCAACATATTGAAACAAGTGCTGTTTTGTTTTGCTGCAGACACACTGTACTTTCCATGCTGTTAAAGCTGTTATTGAAATCTGGGATGAAAAGACAAAAAAATACAATCAAACACACATCCTGCCTGACATACAAAGGCAGAGTTGTGAATGGGTTTCAAGCAGGGACAGTTTGAACCCATGATCTGTCCTCAGGCAAGCTGTTTAACAGGATGCCTCTGTTTGCAACCAACTTAGGGCGTATTCATATTTATCTGGCTGTCCTAGAAAACACATTTAGTGCTTTCAAAAATTTCATTAACTTTCAGTGAATAATGTTTAATAAAGTTTGTTCAACAAGAATAAGGTTCAAAGATCTATACTTCAGACACATCACAGAGACATATCATAAAACATCCAAATTACAAATAGATAGAAACATGTAATACCTGTTGCCTTGTATCTCTGGTTTCTGAGTCTTTATTTTTGTTGTGTTAGACGTGTGATCAAGATGATGACGAGGTGGAGATCGCTGTGGATAACGCAGCCTTCATGGACGAGTTCTTCTCTCAGGTGAGGGTCACTGTCAGTTTTTAAAAGCATCGGGACTATATATTCTTAATTTTTAAAGCTAAAATGTTTTTAAACTTTCGTCATGCTCTGTGTATGTTTCAGATCGAGGATATCAGGAACAGTATTGACAAAATTGATAAGAATGTGGCTGAAGTCAAAAAGCTTTATTCAGTCATCCTGTCTGCTCCCACATCAGATCAGAGTAAGATACTTCACCACTGTCTGCTTTTTTCTTCTCATATCAGCACTTTTTAAATCTTTTCTGACAATGTATTTACGTCACTATGCTCACTTAGGTTCATTAAGGAAGTTTACAGCTTTTTTCCCATTTGAATTCAGTCAGACTTTTGCTAAGAACTGAGTCTTTGCTCATAAACATTTGATTTTCCTAAGGCAACATTGTAAAATATGTGAAGTTATGCAGCTTCATTGGTTCAAAACTAAAATTGGAGAACAAAATAGTATGGCATTTCTTAATATTAGTTAATTTTAAAAAAAGTTTTACATAGGTAGGTATGTATGTCTGTCAGTAGGTGCTTATTGCCATGTCTTTTTCCCCAGAAACACAGGATGACTTGGAGGCAATCACCAATGAAATAAAGAAAATGGCCAACAATGCTAGAAACAAGCTAAAGAGTGAGTCTGCTTCCCACTACCACACACAGCTTGTCAATCAGATTTGAAATATGATGGAAAAAATGAATGTGTAATAGTTCAAATAGAAATAAATCAGTATCTTGGTTTGTTCCCAGCGATTGAGAGGAATCTGGAATTAGAAGAGCAGGAGAGGGTATCAGCTGACATGCGGATACGTAAATCACAGGTAAATCAACACTGAATCAACACCGGTTTAGTAGGAAGTCTTCTTTCTAATGGATGTAAACATGTTTGACATTGTGTGTGGGGAGTAATTTCATTATTTTTATTATATTATTTATTTTTTCTTAAACTGGGCTTCACTGGCATGATCATTTTCAGATACACTACTACTGAGACGCAAGATAAAGACTGACAAATTACAATATACATATACAATACATAGTTAAGAGAGAAGATACATGTATGTGATATTTAAAATACAGAAAATGCTTTTAAAATCTAACTGCAAATATTAAACTTTTTTAAAAATACCTAAAATAATTGGTATTTAAGCATTATCCAAAATGTGTTTGTATCTGACATACAAAATATGTTAAACATTTGCCCTTGTTCTCAAGTTTAACTAGATATATTATTTCCCCTGTTGTCCTTTAGCATGCAGTGCTGTCTAGGAAGTTTGTGGAGGTAATGACAAAGTATAATGAAGCTCAGGTGGACTTCAGGGAGAGGAGTAAAGGACGTATTCAGAGACAACTGGAGATCAGTGAGTGACACTAACATAGATGAAGTTATGTGGTGGTCCTACATTAATGGTTGTCATTAAACTTCTCCTTTTCCTTTACAGCTGGAAGAGCAACAACAGACGAAGAACTGGAGGAGATGTTGGAGAGTGGTAATGCTGCTGTGTTCACTGCAGGGGTAAGTGTGTGCATGTGTGAACATGCATTTCCTCTACTGTTAATACTACTCTTACATTAACTTTTTGTTAACACTGTTCATGATGTGGTTGAACTGAGCAAATGTAGTTTGATTTCAGAATAAAGTCTGTGGTGTAGGATTGTCACAGAGCTCCTCCCATTCTGCAGCAATCTTTGGTGCAGAAAGACAAGGCTGTACAAGTTGTCAATTGCTTAGTAAAACTCAAAACAACATGTATCAACTAGTAAAACATTTGCTGTGCTTGTGATTTGGCCTGTTGGACTCAAAGCTAGTTATATTACTGGGCATACTTAAAAAACACATAAATGCAAAGAAAAGAAAAATGATCCTGGTATAAATTAAATAATAAAGATCGAGATCATTGAGTTGTGTGAGTTGCATTAAACAGATAAATGAGTACACAGTGCATTTAAAATGCTGAGGACACACAATTTAACCTGACTTTTAATTTAATGTCTCAAATCCCTTTAAAACCAAACCTGACCATGGTTAGAAATTGTAACTGCTTTGGGTTGTGTGCATGTTTCAATAATCAGTTCTAAATTATACATTGAATTGATTAGGAAAATAGCTAATATATTTCTTCATGTTTGTGCTTCAGATTGTCTTGCTTTTCCAGGTTTTCCAGTTAGTAAATGTTAGTCAAACGTGACATAGTAGCACAGTGAGACAACAAAGTAGCACAGGCTACTAAGTTCTTTTACAGCAGCTTTGTGTTTAGACAAAAGCAGATATATTTGGGAAGTTTTGATTATTAAAAAGGTTTTGTGCAAAACATGCATTGATGAATATAATTTAATCCAATTATAATTTAGATGCCAAAAAACTACTATATCTAGTCCTGCTTAAGAGTGTGGGGAAAAAACATCAAGTTTAGACCTTATTAAACAACTGTTTCCTTTTTATAACTATCTCACAGTTATACTAATTAAAATAACAGTGAGACTTCTCATTAGACAAATTTGACACATTGTTTAGAGTGTTGGCTTTTTAAGTGAAGATGCAGAGTGCAAAATGTGACACCAAGACTGACATGTGAACTTGGTGGCGATGGTTATGTCTGTCTTTGTGTGTGAAGACTCTGGGTGGTAACAGTAAATCTCTCCTCTCTACAGATCGTGGACTCTGGGATCTCTAAACAAGCCCTGAGTGAGATTGAATCCAGGCACAAAGACATTGTCCGTCTTGAGAGCAGCATCAAGGAGCTGCATGATATGTTCGTAGACATTGCCATGCTGGTGGAGAGCCAGGTAATCCCCTGCATCCACCTGCCCATCACTTCAATCACCAGTTACTTCAGGAACCCGTTCTCTAATTCATTCATTTACTCTTTGCATTCAAATTCAACTCTTTTCCATGGTTTTGTGCCCGAACTCCTGTTTGTTTCTCTCCTTCCTAAGCTCTGACTGTCAATCTCAATCTGTCTGTTTACTCTTTTCCAGCTCCTTGCCTCCTACATACCTCTCTTTACTTTCTTCTGCCACTGCCACCTCCATCTCATCTTCCAACACTGATGGAACCAGCATGAATGCCTTTGCTAAGATGTACGAATCTGCACCCATTGTAGACACCAGCTCAAACTTCACTCTAGAATGAACTCAAACACTTGTGTTGATCAGCCAGTCATTGTGTATATGCATACATGAGTATAACCACATATTTCTTACTGCTTGCACCATGCTTTCTGAGGGAAAGACTTGTTTGAGGTAAGGGCCTTACCCCTGCTGTTTGTGTTGTGCGATTTCACAGGAGGACCAACCTTCAGTATTTCCAGTTTTGATGTTGAAGAAGTTTATTACAAAGAAATACAGAATTATCATAACTCTGAATGATTCTACCATGAAATATATTTTGCACTGAAAACCAACTCATGGGGCCTGATTTACTAAAGGTTTTATATATACAAAAACATGTGCAAGATTGAAATCACTCACAGTGCAAACTGATCTAAGACTCTGTCTTTCAAATTGGCAAAATGGCGCATGCTATAGATTTAGATATTTGCTTTCACAAATGTGTAAAGTAGGGTGTTTTTTACTGACTGCATAAAACATATGGAGTAGAAAATGGAACTACATTTTAGTACTGTGTCATTCCAGCAAACTGTAGCTGTTGCTACCTGAGCCCCTTGGTATGGGGAATGGCCTGTTTCATAAAGTTTCCATTGTTATTCTTTCACTAGCAGCTTTAATTCCCCTGGAAGATATTTCCTCATGCGTTTACATTCGGCGTTCTCCAAACTCTCCATGACGGACACCAGTGAAAGACAGAAATCCCTAATTTAAATAAGTTAATCTCCACCATGGTTGCACCCGTTGTTGATCATGCATTTTTTTTTTAGTAGACCGATAGTAGACACCTATAACATGCACACTAATGAAAACACACAATTTTCAAGATTGCAGACACAGTCGCTCTGTGGGGTCTCAGTAAATCAGACCTGTAGAGTCATTACTGAAGCTGTAGGATGATCTTCACATTAGAGCGTTTAATAATCTCTGGAAACCTGTATGTATTTAAACTATACTGGTCTGCTACACCTTGTTTTTACAACTATATTTTACTGATTATTTTGTGTTTTGTTTTTTTTTAGGGTGACATAATAGAAAACATAGAGCAGAATGTATCCAAGTCTGTGGACCACATAACAGTAGCTAAAGAACAGACCAAGAAAGCTGTAAGGTACCAGACCAAAGCACGCAAGGTAACGTACTTTAGCCAATTTTTGCACAAGTTTGCATGTGGCCTCTTCCTTTTTCAGCTTGTTTTCTAAACACAGTTACACTTTTTTTTTTCTTTCTTTACAGTTTGACACATTTAACCACCCACTGTGTACAGACAGATCAGTCACTGACTCTTTACCCACATTGTTTCACACTTTGTTTCTGTCTTGCTACTTTCTTATTTCCTTTTATTATTTTTATTATTTTTCATCACATCTGCCACCATGCCCTGTGTTAGGGTGGAATGATTGACAGGATTGAGAGCAACATGGACCAATCAGTGGGCTTTGTGGAGCGGGCCGTAGCAGACACTAAGAAAGCTGCAAAGTTTCAGCAAGAGGCTCGCCGTGTGAGTGACAGCAGTCAAAAACAGCTGTCCGGTTTCCCAAAAGCACTGGAAGTTTTATCCTCTAACGTACAATTGAACAGAATTTAATTATAAACCTTAAATACCCTAGAAGTAATTTCAGATGGTTCCCTGAGAACCAAAACAAACTCAAGACTTAACTTTGCTCCTACTCACTGTCGCCAATAAAGCATATGCATAAATATATCTAAATATTTCTGGTAGAGTACTGTGACAAAAATGCTTCATTTCTATTTACCTCAAAACTGGTTCAGCATTATTTTATTTCTGTGATAAATTATGTTAAAGATTTGTAAAATTTAGTTTGGCCGTGCAGTATTTTTGATGCTGAAAAACATTTTACTCACACTGACCATTGCAGACTATATTTTATTTTCTTACCGCTACCTGAAACAACATGCCTCCAACAATGCAGCCCCTCCTTGTTTAACTTGTGACTGTCTCTGGTCCCAGCTAGTATATGAAAAATGAAAATTACTGGAATTTGAAAGAATGCTTTTGGGAAATCTGATGGCAAACATGACAAAAATCCCCACCATCAAAACCCTGGTGTTTACCTTGTTACCTGAGATGATCGTGCCTACTCAGCTCCTGACCCTGTGACTTGTGGATCCCTTTGGTTGAAACATGACTGTGACCTACCCAGCACCACAAACCAGAACCGAGACTACCCCTTCCCATCTCCATACAAACACACACACACACTGTTCTCTCTGTCCTTTCTCTTCAGCTTTCAGTTCGTCTGCATTTACTTTGCCTTTTTTTTTGAATATCTTTTTTTTTGCTTCTGGCTGTTACAGTGTTCGTGTGAAAATCTTTTTGAAAACTTTTGTGCTGATCAATTAACAAAGTCAGAGAGAAAACATGTTTAATCAGACTTGAGGCACAATGTTTTGGGTGGTTACCAAGATACAAAGAGAATACTTAGTATTTGATTTGGCATTTGTTACCATAATATATCTGCACATACTACCTTATCTACCACAAAGACTACACAGTGTGGAGTCCAGTAGAAGTTAAAAATGTGTTTGTTGTTTTCCTTTGAGAATGGACCTGATGGTACTTTGTGCACTTTGTTGTTCCCAACAGAAAATGATCATAATAGTGGTGGTTGTGGTGATTTTGCTGGCCGTACTAGCTCTCATAATCGGTTTGTCAGTGGGACTGAAGCGATGAGCTGTTTGAATAAGAGGCGATCTAAGGGTGAGTAACTCGGGAGCAAACAACTGCTATAGTTCCACAGTAGGTGTGGGTATGAGGCACACATTTTGTTAGACTCTGTATATGTGTATTTTTCTTCTATCCGCAAGGTTTACGTGAGGTGTGTTTGTGTGCATTCTTGGGTGTGTATGTTTTTCTCCTCCTCTGCCTCTGGTTACAGCTTAACAAACAAAGAAGTGCTAGTAGTCAGCGGCACGCTGTCACAGCTGGTGTGTGGTCCCCCATCATTAAAACTGTTCTCCTTTTGTCTCTCTGTGTGTCTCCCTTTGTGCAGAAGATGATCATTATTGGTGCAATCTGTGCTGCGGTTGTTGTCATCATCCTCATCATAATCCTCACCCAGACACTATAGCAGGACCGTGTCTTGCTTCCATCACCTGTTTATTCATCATCCGCTCCATCACATGGCCTACCAAAGGAAGGACTCATACTGATCATTCTATGTGGATATAATAATAGTTTTCTTAAGCACATTGTTGTAACTGGTAAAGAGAGGCATTTCTACTGTGAGAAAAAGGACCATCAACATTTCTGAGCTTTATTTTTACTGATCCCATCCCAATCATCCTTCCTGGTCTCTGAGTGTCTGTTCGACTCCGACAGCTGTGACAGTGTGAGGATGTTCTGCTGCAAATGAGGAAATGAGACTGACATGAGGTACAATACCTGCTGTATCTCTATGGAGGCAAAAAGGGAACTGAAAAATCACTGATTATAATGTCTCTCCAGTTTCACTAAGCATTTCATAATTTAGCATTTAGTGCCAAAGAATCAGCTGGACATGTTTAAATTATTTTTACTGTCCAACAAGTCAGACCTCTCTTTAACACATTTCTTGCCTTTATGAGCCTTGACACGTTTTGCCATTGAAAAGCTAGCTACTATGTGATCACTGTAACATTATGACAAAACAAAACTAAATGTTTTGCTTTGTTGATTTTCAGCACTTTTACATTTCAAATACAGTATGTCCTATTTCTGTAATTAAGCACAGATAATCATGTAAATAATAGTTAATATTTTTATGTTCTCAATATCTAATAGTACTATGTTCTTCAACTTGAAGAGGACTGGTGTGTACTCACTAATGATTCTTCATTTTTTTAGAGCCCGGTGGTTCTGTTTTTAAATGTGACAAATAGTGCTTATGGGAACAGATGTCATGGACAGTTGGAGATGAGATAATCAAAAAGGAAAAAAAAAAGACAAGCTCATGGGGGTAAACATACATTCCTTACTTGACAATGTTTCTGAAAGTTGTACCATCTGGTAGAAATGGCAGGATACTTGTTGTGTATCTTAGCTAACTGGTACAATGTTAGTGATCCTGCCCTTTTCTAAATATAGACATGATTGTCTCTGGCAGAAACGCTGTAAAACCTAATGTTGAGTTGACAAAGGATATAAGGAGAGACTGGTAATAACACTAGTGATTTTACTTGTTTCCCAAAAGAGCCAGACTTATATTTGTTTTTATCCTACTATTAATGATGTGTTGATACTAACGTAACACATACGGTCACTGCAACCTGCAGTAAGCTCTCCTGACTGGTGACCCACTGATGTGCGTGATTTAATTTCCTGGCATATTTTAGGTCTCAATATTTCTACTGCAAACATAGAACATAGAAGTTGCCAGTTTATGAGACACAGTTTCAGAAATCAGCAGAGTCCGGTAGAACAGCTCTGTAATAAATCTGCTGTAAAGGATATATAAAGATTATACTGTTCAGCTTTAAATATATGATATTGACATGATTGATGTTTTGGAGGATGTCTGTGGTGCTTCTTAATTTTACTGCTATACCTTTAAGACTGACTCACATATAGTTGGTCCTTGGTGATATAAACAGGATTGAAAAACAGCAGAAGCAGTTTACTGTTGAACAGCACCAAAAAAGTCAAATTTACACGTATCTGAAAAAACATTACCTTCATATTGTACTTTTCATGTTTTTAGAAAATTGAGTAATGAAAATCAGTAGTTAAACACTTTATAAAATCTGACACGTAAAAAACAGACACAAGATTATTGTCAATAATCAAACAAATCATGTTACAGTTTGACGCAGGGCAGTTGTATTAGTACCAAGGTTTAGGTAGGTGTACCTAATAAAGTGGCAACTGAGTTTGATTCTGGTTGGTCATCAATATTTCAATAGGCTTTTTTTTCTTGGTGGAGAAAGTGTGTCAGACTTATTTGAAACACATTGTACATGTTGTGATGATCTATGTTCATCATTAGCTATTGATTAATATTGATCGTCACCTGCTGCACTTTGTGAAAGTCTTGTACATTATGAGAACCACTTTTATTGAGAGATGTATTTCTGTTCTGCTAGAGTTTGAATGTTGCATTTAATTCTGGATGTGTAGCTTGTTTTTTTAGTTTTTTTTTTACAGTTAGCTTCTTTGCTCATTTGGCCCCTGTCCACAACTGCTCAGTCTTCTTCTCGCCCCTTCAGCCATCAGCGTGCGCTGCAATAACAGAAGGAGAAAACTTATATCGTTGTAGATTATTGACTTAAGGTGCCAATGATTTTAATGATATTAAAGATTTTATGTTTTTTAACGACTGGTTGATTGGTGTTTACCTTTCAATATCATGCTTGTCTTGTGAGTGACACGAGGTAAATATGTAACAGAAGTTTTACATTTCTGCATGTTATTGTGGAGTGTGTGTGAATGTGTTTCTGGATGCTGCTGTCAGCAGATTGTTGGTACAACGTGCTACCCACTGTGTTACAAAGTACAGCTTTTAAAGTGTGGCACACAAGTGAAAAAGAGGAGGTAAGTTTGACTCATTTCTCTCACTGTTTTTCTCTCTTTACACACAGAATCACACACCCTAACCTTTCAGACCCTCTGTTCTCCTTTTGCCTAATCATTTCCTCAAACTAGTGTTTCCGTAAATGTGCAGAGTTGCATTTTGGTAATTGACTGATGCCTGTGATTGTTATCTTACTTGTGTCCTTTTGATTTTTTCCGACAGAAAAAAATGATGATTACATTGTGCTGTTCCATAATTGGGATTGTTGGGTTCTCCTATCTCTACAGCTTCTTCTCATAAAATGTTTTACACAGGTAAAACAGCTGCATCAGCACTTTACACTCTGCTTTCTGTGCTTTTACACTAAATGTTTAAAGACTTAAAGTCTTTTGTGTTATTGTCTTGTTTCCAGGGAAGAGGACTTCCACAGGAAAATCCCTCAGGTGCTCTCCTATTTCTAACCTGACCATCATTTAATTTAATAAATATAATAAATAAATAAAATAAAAAAACATAAACCATATCAGTCCCGTGCACTTCCCCTCCTTTAAACATGTGATTTTAACTTTCTTGCTGTGTGTTATAAATGTTTAGATTTCCTGTCTGTCAGTTTACAACCAGATGGTTCAACATGACATTAATTTCGGATCCAGCTGGTGGACTGTGGTTTACCGCCTCCTGGTGGTGCATAGAAGGG
>OMLM01016014.1:35857-50766 GCA_900302695.1 Helostoma temminkii | reverse complement strand
ACACACATCAGAACATAATCAGTCAAGTGTGAATACTGTGCCCTTGACACTGTAACCTTTACTAGCTTAGGTCTGATTTTAAAACAACTAGTTTCTAAATGATGTAGAGTTCATAACATTGAATTTTATAAGACAAGCATAACAGTTAATACAAGAGCCATACTAAAGTCTCTGTGATACTAACTACATGTATGTTATTCTATGTTAAAAAAGTACACTCAAGTATACCATTAGTATACTTCTTTCTATATATATATCTATATAAATTAAGTATAAATTAAGTATGCTTTCAGTTTACATTTCATCATCAGAGACATACTAGACAACGTTATGTTTATGTACAAGTATACACAAAAGTCTAAATATATTTGGCCTATAGTTAACTTTACTTATATGTCTAGTGAACTTGACTTATACTGACAAACATATAGAAATATTCAGCAAGCCTTTCAGAGCTTTAACTTTGTAAACAAGCAGCTGTAAATAGTAATAATTACAAAAAATTGGTCACAAACTGTTGTGTGACATGGTGTTTTGCCTTTTAAAGAATTAAAATGTAGGAAATAAATGGCGTTATAAACTTAGAATTGTTTACAAGAAGGGTGAGTAGTTAATAGAAGTTCCCTCTCAGAGTAAGACTCATAACAGTGAACTATGTTGCATAGTTTCATGCTACTGAAGCACTGTGATAGTTCAAACCATATAGACCATAGAAATTTGAAAATATTTTAAACACAATTTAAAAGTTTCATCAACTAAAAAGGGATATATCATTTATATTACAAGTAAATTTATACTACATGTGTAAGATCACTGTTATAGTGGACTAGTAGTACATGTCTAGTACACTAACAGTGTTTGAAAAGGTTTATTTGCACTACAAGCTGTACTTTTTGGGTAAATTTAGTACAAAGAAGTATTGAAAAGTATTCTTATAAGTATACTATAAGTACATTAATATTAGTATATTTACTACATAAAGTATACTTGGAAAATTATTTTATAAATTAACTTTTAGTGCAAACTAGGTCATCTATGAATACTACAGCATATAGCTTGACTTTAATTATTGTCTGTCAGAAATACATGTTGACCCTTGTGACCAGTTTAATAGAATTCCTTTTCCATACTTTATTGTCACGGGTTTAGCCAACAATCAATCATTTCACAGAAAACACAACAAACACTGTGCAGCTTAAGTGAACATAGATACAGAGGACCTATGCAAACATGCAAATTATTTTAGTCTTACCTCTTTGTCTTCACACACTAATACAAACTCTTCCAAAGCTCTGGTTTGTTGAAGAAACACCACAGCAAATCATTTCTATGCAGTCAAAGAGAAACAACCAGCTGGTCACAAAACACAAAAATATATTCCCAATATTTTAAAAAAGTTCACCGATGAACAAACTTCCTGTTGTTCACTTTTGCTCTCACTGTCCCTTCTATGTGTTTAGCAAACACACTTTATTACAGACTGCTACAGAGCTGAGTGGCTGTCGAACCTGTATGCTGAACTGCGGGTTTGAGCTGTGCAAAAATAACTTCCTGAAAGTCTCACGTTTGCTGGCAGTGGCTCAGCAGGTTTAATTATTCCCTCAGTTTCTGGCTGTTTTTTGCATTTTACCAGCATAAACTGTATCTGAAGTGATAATCTCACAAGACAACTGATGATTATCAAAGAAAATTCTATCATATGATTCATGGCATACTTGTTGCAGAGGCAGCAATTTGTAAGCACAAATAAAAGGTAAGATGATAACACAAAGCACCAAGGAGACAGTGACTCTGAGTCCAACACAGTGGCAGCTGCATTTAAATCTAAAAAATGACACTGTTTAATTATGACAGTTTTTATTCTGTGTGCAGAGTGTAAATCTATATGACCTTCATTAACGGAAGCCACCACTGATATCATTTTTAAAGTATCATTTAAGGAATATTTTAGGTATCAAGCTATCATAAAAATATACAAAAACTACCTTGTCCTATTTGGACTTTCCCTCAGATTTGAACCTGTCTAGCCTCTCTCTGTATATTTAAGTCTTGCTGATTCTGTTACCTGATCTGGTGTATGTGTTTGGACCTTGCTTGTGGAAAGTGGATATTGGATTGCAGATGTGAAAATATTATTCAATAACCTGTTTTCGGACCTCAGACCAAACTCCAGCCTAATCACTCTCTGTGATTAGGCTGGGACCAGGGTCCAGGGACCCAGGACCCTGGTCTCTGGGTCAAACCAAGAAATGCTAAACATTCAGACATTTTCAGCATGAATTTCTCTACAGCAAACAGCAGCATTGAAATTGCTGAGGAACCAGGGAAGACCTAATGTCCCCCTGAAGCAACAAATTCTCAAATTTGGTCCAAATCCACAATCAAATATCCACATCAAAAACACTTGGGGCCTCAAAGAGGAAGCCTGTCCACAAAGACGTTCCCCAAGGGCATAAATAAAGTATCAATTATTATTATTATTGTTGTGTTTGTTGTATTTTGTATTCTAAATCACGCAGTAATCTTAGTCTAGCAACAGTGAATCTGTTAGGGAGTAGATTTTCCAGCACTCTTTCATAACAGCAGCAGCAGATTATGCAGCCTGACAAAAGACAAAATGCAGTGAGAATGTGTGTTCATCAAGAACCATAATGGAAATGTAGACTTTTTCATATTCTTGCCATTGTGTTTTAAACATTTTATGATTAAATTTAGGTTCAACCAGCTAGTTAGGTTGGTTCCGGTAATATACTAGCTACCTACACATTCTGTGTCTGAAACTGAGTCACTCTTTCACCGCTTTCTTTAGAACACAATGAATAGATTACTGTATGTATTATTGTAGTGAGCACTAATATCAGCATTCAACCACTCAACCACTCAACAGTACAATGCAGAGCAATAACCCTGGAGATAATTCCTGCCCTAGTCATGCAGTGCATAGACACACCCATCTCATAATGTTTAGCATTAGGATGATTGAAAATGTAATGAAGATGTCAGTCAGTGGAAAACAAGGGAAGTAAAATTAGTGACAGTGAGATAGTGACAGCACAGACAAATTGTTTTCATGTACTTCAGCAACGGGTCAGTTCAGCAACTTGTTAGTTGCAGTTAATGTAATAACATATGGTATTTATGATGTGATTTCAGGTAAAAGGGAAGAAAAGCTTAAGTATAAAGAATCAAACTGAATAGTAAAACCGAATGACCTAAAACCCTAACCTGCCACATAGGCCCTAAAGTATATGCACTGGTAATCCAAATTAAACCTTAGAGGAAAAAAGTGTCACTCTGTCCTTGTTTGAACTTTCTGTATTCATTGTTGTTTGATGGTTTCAACATAGTTTTGCGGCCTTCCTTTCTAACTTTCACCTGAAATAAGAATCCCTGCTCTCAGTGGTATTACACAGGTAGTATTAGTATTTCTACAGCACCTCCCAAAAAGAGGTGTCAGAGTCACACATGCACATTAAAAGATGTACAGAATATAATAAAAGTCTGTTAAAACTGTAAACTGTAAAGTATCTGTTGTTGTTAATGGATATTTTTCAGATTTTATTAACATCAGCATTTCTGGACATAATGCACAGGGAAACACAGTCCACCACAAAGCTGCTGATCCTGATGGATTTTCCTAACACAAAGCCACAGGCTTGTCAGCACGGTGCATGAAGCATGGTAAACTTGAGTTTATTCCCACTCTCCTTCTGACTGACAAGCACAGAAGCTCTGAGCAATCTGCCAAATACATTTCCCTTAGGCAGGATTCACACTGCGCAGAAAAAAAGGCTTTCTCATTGGCTGGATGTTGTCATTTGTGGGAGACACATGGTGTAAGAGTCATATGTCGACTGTAAAGATGAACGTTTTTCCAGTGTATTGTCAGATCAAGCTGTTTACTCATTAGATTCACACATGCCACCAAAAACATTGTAATGTGTAGTTAAGATAGTGTGGAGGAATCTGTTCATTATTTGTGTTGCTTAGCAGCAGCTAAGTGTGGTACAGTTTCAGAGCAACTTGTGCTTGCGGAGCCAAATAACTGATTCAATAACAAACATCTCTTGTTGCTTATTACTGTCCAGCAATAAATACCATTTGTACAACTGCTTCATGACCACATCATATCCGTGCTGATATACAGTATAACAGCACTCCCTCTTGTGTGATATTGCTATATCAACTGCCTATGTCACATATAGGGCTGGCTGCCCCAATTAGCAAAGGTGAAAAAGAAGGGAAAACTTAAATTACTCAGTGGAAGAGTTGGTAGGACAGTTGTTTTCTATTCCCAGTACACCCGATTCCTGGCCACATGTCGACGTGTCCTTGGACAAGACACTGTACCCCTGAACCTCTGCGCCTCAAAGGGGCAGCCTGTCCAAAAAGAATTTCCCCAAGGGGATCAAATATCAATTATTATTATTATTAAATTGAAAGGCAAAATCAACCTATGAAGGCTGTATTCAAAATTATAATGAAAAGAAGTTGAAATCCCAGGCTCATTCATTCATCATAATGTGACTCATAAGTACACCAGGAGACACCCAGGGCCCACTGCACCAATGCAAGGCATCTTTTGTGTCTAGGTTGCTGAGTTTGAAGATATAGCAGCAAACAGCGCATATTGTCCTCTGTGTCATGGTTTCCAGCTTGGCCTTCCACGTTGCCTATATTTTGTTTGATTAGTTCTCTATTCTTCTTACCCCTCTACTTAAAAGCAGGCTTACAGTGCTCTATCCTCTACCAGATCCTCAGCCTTCTGCCCCAAAGAGACTTTGCAGTCTTGCTTTACACTGTCTTCTCCCCCTTAGGAACCTTTTCTGACCTTGCCTCATACTTGAACCTGCCCCCCTCCCCTCTCAGTATCTATAAGTGCACAGGCCATTAGCTGTTACCTAAAAAGTGATGGTGTCTTTGTACAGCAGGACTGCAACGACATAAGCTGCTTTCAGACATGCACCTGACACATTACCTGAGTGAGTAGTATGTGAGAACGAAAATGGCCAAATCACATTGTCTGGAGGTTAAGTCTTAAGTGTTCTTCACTGTGTGATAACATTCCTCTTGCACAAATTTCTCTCTGCCATAGCTGAAATAAAGCAGTTCCCCACCCCGCTGTAATTTTAGTTACAGCAGCTTTAAAGGCATGTGTATTTCTGCCATGCCTGACACACTGTCAAAAATGCTTGTAACAACTTTGACTATTCAGATTTGTTTTTAATGGTGCATGAACAAGAGGGAGCTGATGAGAGGCTGATAAATTATGAAACAAAGCTAAGGCTAAAACTAGACAGACCTTTCTTTTTTACATGAATAACTAACACTTCCTATTTGTGCAATAGTCAAATTGAGAAATTTGTCTAATGTCTCAGTATTTTCTTGATAGCGTGGATTTAACAGAAGCTTCCTTCCATTAAATGAGTTTTAAATTAATTTCTGATTAGATGATTCTGTCAACATTAACAGAAATCACATATGAATCACATCTAGAAAAAAAAAACACACTGTCTAATAAAATTCTGTATCTTATATAAGCATGTTTCAGCACAGGGATCATTTACATAACCTAAGTGCTGTTTCTTTAGCCAACAAGGTGCTCAGGTGCTGAAAATGCAGAAATAATAAAAAAAAAACATGGCAACATTAGTGGATTGGAGTGGAATAATTTCTTTATTATACCCACATGTTTTGGCGAAGAGCAATCTAGCCACAGGGGTTGCAAGCCAGTAACTTCATTGCCGGCCCCAGGCCTGTAGAAATAGAGAGGGTTGCATCAGGAAGGACATCTGGCATAAATGGAAGAGAAATGGAGTAGGAGTGATCCTAAAGGAGAAGTTTGTGAGAAATGTATTAGAGGTGAGTATCAGACAGGGTAATCAGTTTGAAGGGACAATGTTGAATATAGTCAGTGGTTATGTAGTTAAGAAGTGTTCTAGTGCAGATCTTTAAGAACAAGAGTGATGTGCAACTACATCCGAGTAGTTCAGGATATGTATAAGAGGAGTATGACAGTAGTGAGATGTGCTGTAGGTCAGATAGGAGTTCAAGGTGGATGTGGTGCCAAACCAAGAATCAGCTTTGAGTCCCTTCTTGTTTGCCATGGTGATGGACAGATTGACAGATGAGGTCAGACAGGAATCTCCTTGGACAATGATGTTTGCAGATGACATTGTGATCTGTAGTGAGAGCAGGTGGAGGAACACCTGGAGAGGTGGAGGTATGCTCTGCAAAGAAGAGGGATGAACGTCAGTTGTAGTAAGACAGAATACATGTGTTTGAATGAGAGGGAGGGAAGTAGAACAGTGAAGTTACAGGAGGCTGAGGTCAAGAAGGTGCAGAAGTTTAAGTGCTTGGTGTCAACAGTCCATTGTGACGGGGAGTGTTGAAAAGAGGTAAAGAGGAGAGTGTAGGCAGGTCTGAGTGGGTGGAGAAAAGTGTCAGGAGTGTTGTGTGACAGAAGAGTGTCAGCAAGAATCAAAAGAAAAGGTGCGCAAGACAGTAGTGGGACCAGCTATGCTGTATGTACACCTGTACTGTGCAGCTATGCAGAAAAGACAAGCAGCAGAGACAGAGGTAGCAGAGATAAAGATGTTGAGGTTCTTTTTAGGAGTGATGAGGATGAACAGGATTAGGACCAGGCACATTAGAGGGACAGCTCAGGTTGGCTGTGTTGGGGACAAAATCAGAGAGGTCTGTTTGGGATGGTCTGGACATGTGCAGAGGAGGCATAATGGTTATATTGGTAGAAGGATGTTGGAGATGGAGCTGCCAGGCAAGAGGTCAAGAGGAAGGATAAAGAGGAGATGCTAAGCCAATGCTGCTTTGTTTACAGTTTCTGCAGTCCTAACTCTTCCACTTTCTCTTACTCAATGACAAATAGAGACTATAGCCAGAGAGGCGTTTCTTCTCATGCAGGTGCAGAGGGTATGTGCTAACTAGCTGTTGGCTGTAGTCTTTGTGGTGTGTTCAAGTACCACTCTTCGGCTAAATGAAAGAAACGTAACACAGGGTAGTACAGATTTACCTTCTAGAATTATTATTATTATAGTAATTTAACCAAAGGATTAATCAACAATCCCAAACCACCAATATTTTTATATGAAAAAGTAGCCATTAGATTAAGAAATAATCCATTAATTAAGATTGACAAAACCTGATTGTTATGTGCAGCCCTCGTTTAAATATTTGATATGCTTTTTTATGTTCTACTTTGAATAAAATATCTTCAAATATTGAATAATATATGATCAAGTTAGAGCAAGACTATGTCTGGTTTATCATAATACACAAATGGTTGGGGCGAATAACTTCCTTCCTTCTGCTGCCTTCCTCCAACCATTTGCACATTGTGCATTTGCACTTCTCCAGCGTTATGTCATGCCTGATCACTTAAACATGTGTTCAAACAAACACTGCCTCAGTTGTTTCACACAGACAGTGGGGCAAACAACAAGGCAGTCACAGATTACATTTGACCTGTATCTTATAGGACATGGCTCTTCTTATCTAAAATGTATAGTATGATTCATCAAAGTCAGTGATCTGACCTCAGATCAGCTAAGCAGGTGTTTCAGTTGCTAAATTCCAGAATGATAAAAGTACAGTTACTGATTGTCATCAAGGAATATGTATGGAATACCATATTGTACTTATCTGCTATGGAGTAGGTATCAACTGTGTCATAATGCCTTTCTGCACACATACAAAAGCAGGTCACAATTATACTGTTTAACTTTTGCTGGTGTAAAGTTAGCATTACAGTATATGGTTGTACTGGAGTAGATGAAGTGACCTACTGGGCAGGCAGGAAATAGATGTGTGTACCGACCAGAGCCAGTTAGTTAAAATACATGACGGACAATCAGAGTGACCACAATTTAAATACAGGCATACACTGTATGAAGAGTGATTAAGGAAGACATCAAATGACCCACAGGTTCTGCTAACAGAGACGACCTGACACCACACTGATTTAAATTATTAGGTATTATTGATTAAGTTTTAAAGGCTGTTCGAAGAATGAGCGAATCTAATTTCAAGCTCTGTTGCATCTCATTCCAGTAGTAAAGTGCATTGTACCAGAAAGGAACTTTGTCATGGTTCTAATCTCTGAACTTAACTAAAAACCCTTTCAGATAAACAGGCACACCTTTGACACACCTTTGCCGAGTACCACAGCTGAGTATTGTCTGTGGGAACACACAACTTCTCAATACAAACACACTGATAGACAAACTGTCGTACAAATCCACAATATGGCAGCACATATCTCCTGTCAGCAAATCATAAAGTTCCGAACTGGAGCAGCAGCTGTTCTTAGTCCACAATCCAAATCTAGATGACCAGGAAAATCTTGAATAGTCATAGCCACTTAAGTCCACTTTCAATCTGCGATCCTAAATCCAAAATTTTACCCAAGGTCACTAATAACAAATGAGGGGGGTAGGCAGAGGCAGGACACCAGGACAGTCACAGGCCAATAACAACAGGAACTTCAAACAGAAAATGGAGATCAGCAGGGGGGGAGATAGAAGGCAGGTTAAATAGGCAGAGTAACAGGTGTAGGAAATCAGCATGTAATCAGTGGGTTGAACTGCCACAGTGAGAGCAAAGACAAAAAACAAACAAACCAGAAATCAGTCAGGAACCAGGTAAAGGATGGCTGTTGCTTTCAATCAATCACCTTGTTGCTGTGAGTTAACAGTTAACATTATCAGTTATTGTAGGATGTGAACTCAGCAGTGACTGCATAAATTTTAATTAATTAAATTGTTAAGTTGTGTATATGCACTGACATTAATTATGTGTCAGTTGATCGTCAAGTGTCAAGTGATTAGACACAGTATGCACAAAGTATGCAGCAGCACATTTAACCCTGGTTTATAAATGATTCTACAGCATATTAAATGACTTTTCCTGTCCTGTGACATTCTGGTCATTAATTAGACCCCTCACAGTTCAGTTCATTAATATAACAAGTTTTACAGTAAATTCACACTAAGGTCAAATGTTGGTCACATGAAACTATAACTTAGGTTGTGATTATTGACTTTCAAAAGTTCACAGTTGAAACATGGTTTAATAATTACACATTGTCAGCACAACTGAATGGAAATTAGCCAAGATTTAAAGCAAATACATAAACGTCAGAAGTATGCTCAGTTTGCAGTTTAATACACAAAACTAAAATCTTAGTTCAGTCTTTTCAGTACTGTTGATTCATCTGTAATAAGTCTGGGAGATGCAGTTTGTGATTCTCTTGCACTGCACTCAATTCTGCACATGGATGTTTCCATTATTGTACAGTCAGAGGACAGACTAACAGAAAGAGACAGAGACAGACGACCCCTAAATGGAGCAGCTGAAACAAGAAGAAGCCATGATCCCACTGCAACCAAAAGAAGGACACTGCTTTACTGCATTGGATGTTACCTTATATAACATAGAAAATAATCAGAAATGCAGCAATATGCATGGAAGTTGTTCTTATTTTATATTTTTTTGATCCTAAGTGCATCAAGTGAAACTAAGTCAAGTATCATATCTATGAACATTCACCATCTGTATTCATATAGGGTACATTTAAATACAAGAGTGCCAGTCAAACATGTCTTTTGTGCTTAAGATCTCACGGAACAAATGCTTTCGCATGTCTGATTTTGTAATGCATTGTGTTTTAAAGGAAGGTCTGACTATGTGGTGACATAAACTTTCCAACGCCAAAAGAATGGAACAGTACAGAACCTACTTCTCCGAAACACTGATTCATATGACTTTGAAGTATTGTACAACTTAAAACTGGTTTTAGTTTCAACCTTTAAAGTTGCTTTCAGCAATTAGTTTGTCTACAAACACTCATGACATGCCATGTCTAGGAAATTCCAGTCGGGCTTGTTGCTGTCGTCACTTTACACTCTATTAGTGCTGACAGACCAGACAATGTGGGGAAAAATCCATTACCTAAACTGTGGTGTGAAGTGTTTCTCAGGCCTATAGAAAGGCCTATTCACCTTTAAACAAGGGTAAACCGAAGCTGACATCTTGTAGCCTAAGGGTGCTTTCACACCTGCGGGCTTCACTTTGTTTTCCCTCTTAGTGAGGTTCAAACTGATGTTACTGTGATCAGCCTCCAGGGTTACATCAAGATTTCTCAAACTTTCTAGTACAGTGACCAAGATGCGAAACAACATTTTGAACTGAAACAAAGCTCTCAGAACCTCCAGCTGCTTTGGTAGTTATCACTGGAGCAAAGGAGGACGTCAGTTGATGCTGTACAATGACAACTTGTTTGTGGAAGGTACTGACAAATGCCTGCTTGCTTGGCCCTCGGCCAATTCTTTGGCCAGAGGTTCAACTAGTTCAGTCAGGGATAGGGCGGGGCAGGTAATATTTTCCAGGTTCAGTAGACATGCAGGTATGTGGGTAATCAACAAGGTATAAACACTCACTTTATTAGGTACACCGGATCCTGATACAATCAAATACTTGGTTTGCTTCTTTTATAGTATTGCAACAAAAAAATAAAGTCACAAATTAAATAATTAAATAAATAAGTTTTTATGCATATTTACATTATTCATGCATACTCCAACCACAGATGCTTCTCTGACCAGGAAAGTGGTTTCTGGGAGGAAAGACAGCACAACACTGCTTCCAGCTCCTGGTTGAGCCACTCTGTCTGCTCATTCGTTTTGTGTTGGAACATAGAGTGACTGACAGCTGCTCCAGAATAAGGAGGTAAATTGGGGCCCTGGGTTAGAAACCTGCTCTCAGAAGACTGAGCAGGTGGAAACTGAAACATCACTTTATATAAGCTATAAAAGTATCTTCAAATTAGGGTGAAGGATAAATGTTTTCTTGATCTCAGAGAAAAAGCACCAACCGCCTACCTCGTCCCCTATTGTGTCAATCTTAGTAACAGACTCATAACTGCAGTGATGTTTCACACAGTGGCAATGACACAAACCAAACGGAAACACAACACCACATCAAGACCAGGAATAGTTGCTCTGCAGCTTTCTCTGGACTTCTCAAAACAATCTGAGATGTGACACCTCCAAAAACACTCTTTGTTTTGCTGTCATCAGAGTAATATAAAACTAGCACTTAAGTAAATACTGGCTTTTATTTATAACCCTACCACAGCTTGGGGTTGTGGGTTTAGTGGGGAAATCATGTGCACAAATGAGAAAAGAATACCTGTTTGCCTGGTTGAACTATTTCTTTGGTTTGACGGTCAGTCATGGGCCACAGTTTAAAGATTGAGAGAAATAATTCTAGCGGAAAATTATTTTGCTTTGTTGCAGCTCCATTGCACCCACTCTGCTTCGAAATTACATAAATATACATCTATGTAATATTACATTATCATCAAGACTTCACATGAATTAACATCTCATTACTGGTTAATGCAAGAATAATACACTAATTAATACATCATCTCTTATAGGTAGTTAAATCAATGAACAATGAAATGTATAAATGTTAATGTCTTATTCACAGTTACAGTTATGCACTTATTCTGTTGCATTACAAGAACTGTAAAATTAAATAACTGAAAAACTAACTAACTTTCTCATAACTTCCTCATGTTTGTGGCTTGATACTTCATGATAGTTATTGTATTAGTATTGTTGTTGACATGATTGATTTGAATCTTAAGTGATAGTGAGAATGGAAAGAAGAAGTGTGAGAACAGTAAAAGACAACCATGGCAAACATCTTCACCTTCTGGAATGAAAAGAAGGAAATGCTTTCTTTCCACTCTGCAGGCTCACATGTCCATGCTTATATCTGATGACTACTTGATGAAAAGTAAAATAATAGTTCTTCTGCATTCTTCTGCATCCACCTGCAGCCATTGTAAGTATAAAGATATTCATCTTTTTGATAAGAAAGAGGAGCTTTAGCTGCAGATGTGATCAGCCTCCACAGTTACATCAAAAGTTTGGACCGTCTCAAAGTTTCTGAAATAAAAAAAAACAAACAAAATCATTTAACAAAAAAGCTGCTGCAATGGTCACTATTGATAGATGTTCTAAATATCTGCAGCTAGTCCAGGAACTGTACAGTTTATCTGAAAAACTCTCACAAGAGACTTGAATGACCACGTGTCTGTTCAGTGCTCTACATTGGAGGGGTGTGCTGAGTTTGATTTATGTGCTTTAATGTGAACTGATATTATGTGACCATTCACAGTTTACATTAGCTCCTACCATAAATATATTCAAATTATGAAAATCAATCATTTGCTGAAGCTAGCTAAAACATATGCTGCTACAAAGTTACAATTCTGATGTTAAGTCTTACTAACTAAAAACATTATGAATAACTGTTTTAGAATGGGACTGTTTCTTGCTTGCATTGTTTCATAAAACCTAGATTTTATCTACATTAATTTGACAGTGAAGTGATTACACAATTGAACTGTATGAAACTAAAATGGAAAACTAAAAGGAAACACAGCCAAATATGGCATGGTTGGTATTAAGATTATGACACTGAGTATTACCAGTTCTTCCATTTCCAGTGCGTCAGCAAGTGTCTTATTATTAAGTGTCATTTTCTCTGTGTTGCAGTAGTGTCATGTTACTGATAAATATGACTAGCATCAACAGTTGTGGTCTGTCAAGATCTTAAACCTTTTTTAGCTATATTTATGTATGTATAGCTGCTTTTACACATCCATTATTAATCTACACTCAGTGTTCCCTAATGATAAAGTCAATACAGAACTTAAATAAATAAAACTGAACTACCACAACATAGTACTCAGACCATTTGCAGCAACACTTACTTAAATTTAGCTCTCTCACATCCCATTTCTCGTGATTGTAAAATCTGGGAGTCCTGTCACCCCTCTCTCTATACAGGGGGAAGAGGTTGTGGTTTTAAACAATAAACTGGACTGGACCAAGAACTCTTCAGCACTGTACAAAAAGGCTCAGAGTCTGATGTACTTTATGAGGAGGCTCAGGTCCTTTAACGTCTGCAGCACCATGCTGCAGATGTTCTATGAGTCTGTGATGGCGAGTGTCATCTTCTATGCTGTGGTCTGCTGGAGCAGCAACATGAAGGTGGCAGACACTAACAGGCTAAACATACTGATCAGGAGGGCTGGCTCTGTTCTGGGGGTGGAGCTGGACCCTCTACATGTTATAGCTGAGAGGAGGATACTCTCTAAACTCCTCTCAATCCTGGACAATCCCTCTCACCCACTACACAGTGTGCTGTCTGGACAGAGGAGCACGTTCAGCCAGAGACTGATTACCATCAAGTGCTCCACAGAGCGCCACAGGAGATCTTTTCTGCTGGTGGCAACTGTACGACTCGTCTCCCCTCTGTAAGGAGGTGGGGAAATGAACTGACTATCATCAGTATCTTTATTTATCTTTATTTATCAGTATGCTATTATTCCACTCTGGACTATTGTTATTGACCCATTTCATCCATCTTGATACTCTGTGTATATAATATGTTTTTGTATTGATGTTATTTTTTATTTTTTGTTGGTGCAGATCGTTTCTGGGTGTGGTTCTTTCTTTCAGTCTGTTTTGAGAGCAACTGTAACAAGGCAAAACAATTTCCCTCTGGGATTAATAAAGTGTTTTGAATCTTGAATATTGAATCTTGAGATGTTTCTACCATTTATTGATTCATTGTCCACTTGGGGTGAATTACATTGATTAAACTTGATCTGGGGAGGCACACACCTCTATAGAAGGCCTCACGCTGACACGCTGATCTGAGTAAAACCTATGAGGTCAAAGGAATTGCCTGCAGAGCTCAGAGACAGGGTTATTTCAAGGCACAGACCTGGGGAAGGCTCCAAAATAATTCTGCTTCACTGAAGGTTCCCAGGAACACAGTAGCCTCCATAATTCTCAAATGGAAGAATTTTTGCACGACCAGGACTCTTTCAAAAGCTGATCTCCCTGCCACACAGCAACTGGGGTAGAAGGGCCTTAGTAAGAGTAGTGACCAAGAACCCAGTGGTCACTCTAACTGAGCTCCAGAGACCCTATGTGGAGATGGGACAAAGTTCCAGAAGGACAACCATCACTGAAGCCCTCCTCCAATCTGGGCTTTATGACCGAGTGACTAGACAGGACCCTTTTCTCAGTGTGAAACACATAAAAGCCTGTAGGACTCTGAGACTGTGAGAAACAAGATTCTCCCGTCTGACAAAACTAAGATTTACGTTTACAGTTCTGAACGTTATATCTGGAGAATACAAGGCACTGCCTAATACCATCCCTACGGTGAAGCGTGGCGGTGGCAGCATCACGCTGTGTCAGGGCTGAGAGAAAGCTGAATGGAGTAAAGTACAGAGATGTCCTAAACGAAAACCCATTCTCCTCCTTAAAATAAATATTTTTCTAAAATTCAGTTTGCACTTTAGCATTATGGGGCACTCAGTGTAGATTAATAAGTAAAAAAAATATTTAAACAATTGCAGTATCAGGCTGCAACATAACAAAATTGAAAAAAGTTTAGTCATTTAGTTGATCAAGTATAGGCCACCTTTTGACCTTGTGGCAGAGAGGCTACGTACACATAAATACTGTATGTAAGAAGTAAACTCACACCACTTGTTGATTCCAATGATTCCACAGTGGCACTTACACTGTATAAACAAAATACCACTAGCTTTGAGATGCCAACCACCTAAACAGGAATCTGAAAAATGAAAGACACATTTGCCCAGATCCTAAATAAATAAATAATAAATAGTTGCCGCTTCTTGTGCAGTTACTTTCTGTGCAGAAGATTTGGACCAAAGTCTGTTAGCACCTTGAGACGTGAGGAAACAAAGAAGCTACGATAATGTTGTTGCTTGACAGTAATGAGACTGCTGTGGGTACTGTCAGGTTTTGTGTTTTATGTAAAAGCCAGAATGCAGT
>OMLM01016014.1:0-30944 GCA_900302695.1 Helostoma temminkii | reverse complement strand
TATTAAAATTTATATACAAACTTCTGGACTATTTAAAATGTCAGAAATGCAAAATGCATACATGTTATTGATCTTAAAACAGCTAATATATAATACCTAGAGACTATTTTACTCTAAGGCCCTGAAGTACCCTGAAGTAGCCACAGGAGGGCACTGGCCCACCACATATCCATGTCTAAACCCAATGCACTGTCTGAGTCTGAGTAATTTGTCAAGGGTGTGAATAACAGGAAACTGCTGATACTCAGAATATCCACAGGCCAATGCCAACAACCAAGTCTCTCTCCACTTGGAATAATGATCTGTCTTGGCAACCAGAAATGCCTCCTTAGATAAAAATTAGGGACATTTGGGACACAAGACTCCTTTGAGTGATTAAGATGCTTTTTAAAAGTTACTTTGGTGATTAAAATACCTGGTAAAAAGATCAGTTTTAATGAAGTAAGACAGGTGAGTACTACAGACCTGAACCTCATACACAAAGACAGTACAAGTGGATGTGCTGAAAGATTCTTTACTGACACCTTTAGCTACCAGCTTCTCTACTTCTACTGCTAGATATACTTTGGGATGCAAGTTTATGTCAGGCACTGGCAAAGGCTGTGGGATGCCACATACAATCACTGAATCTGCATCTCTAAAGGAAACTCAGCCGAGTGTCCTTCAGCAAGGCGCTTAGATCCTCTCACCTTTGGTAATAAAGGATCCGTTCCTGCTTAGAGCGGAGTCTTTGCTGGAGGTGGAGTCACAGCGCAGCAGAGGTTCTGATTCATCAGGGAAGAAGCCTTTGGTGCGGTCCACGGGCGACTGGTCCACACCTGAGCCGCTTGCACTGCCCATGCTCCCGCTGTTACAGCTGCTGCCGAGACTGCTGGGAGACTCCAGCAACTTGTGGATAGGACTGAGGCTTTGGCTTACATTCACAGAGGTCATCAGCTGGTTGATATCAATCTGCAGACAGAAACATAGAGCCAGAGTGAAGTGTGAGGAGTAGTAGAAAGTTACAGCGCACAGGAGCTTCTGATCTGCGTCTATGAAACACTGAATTCAACATTAGTGTCTGCATGGTTTCTGAAAGCTATGCCTACAAAAACATCAGCATTGACTGAACTGCTGCATCCGTTTCTTTTCCTGTCATTTGACTCAGAATGCACAAGCTACAGTTGAAAAAGGCTCCAATGTGACAAAAAAGAAGAATCGAGGAGCACTGCTGGAATATTACTGCCAGACCTGTTGAATCAAGAAATCACTTAAATAGAAGCTGTCTGATAAAGTCATTTACACTAAAAGATCTCAAAAAGCAACACATGATGCCTCGATCTAAAGAAATTCAAGAACAGATGAGAAACAAAGTATTGTATCAGTCTGGAAACAGTTTTAAAGCCATTTCTAAGGCTTCAGGACTTCAGCGAACCACTGTGAGAGCCATTATCCACAAATGGATAAACAATATTAAACCTTCCTAGAGGTGGCCGGCCTATCAAAATCACTCCAAGAACACATTGATGACTCATCCGGGTGGTCATGAGAAAAAACCCAGAACAGCATCTAAAGAACTGCAGGCCTCGCTTGCCTCAGTTAAACTAACAGCATTTCATAAAAAGAACATTATATCAACGGTCACACATGGTGGTGGTAGTGTGATGGTCTGGGGCTGCTTTGTAGCTTCACAACCAGAATTTAACATAATGGATGGAACTACGAACTCTGGGCTCTACCAGAAAGTCCTGAAGGAGAATGAACCACCTGGATGTACACACACTGGTTAAAATAAAATCTGCCTGTACCACCTGCAGCATTAGTGACTTTACACATTAGTGCATCCATAATAATAATCTAATCATATTCATTGTTGTGAAATGAGCTGTACTGCATGAAAAGTACTTTTACTTTTGGTATTTCAAATATGTTTAAGCTAATACTGTTTAGCTTAAGTAGCACAATGAGTATTACTACAGTGTGGTAATGGGAGAGGCTCACCCTCTTAGCCAATCAGACATAACCATTTATGTCTGCTTGATGTGTAAGTGCAGACATAAGTGAGCAGAACTTTAAAAAGTGAAGTGCCTAGGGATTATTCTGTTGTGATTTGTATAAATACAATTTATCACTGTCTCACTTTTCTGCTAGCTTGATTTCCAAAAGTGCAATATTGCAGCTTTAACTGGCTGTAGATTTTCCAATTCTGCACGTGTCATAATGCTAGCTGTCCACTCCTTGTAACCATTCCTCTTTGTCCCTTTGTCCCCCCCTAGCTTTTGTTAAAGCTAAAGTTGTCTCTTCTTTCCTCAGATTCACTCTGGGTGACAAACTTTAGCTTGTCACACATAACTGAGTAAGGTTCTTCCATCTTCTGTATCTTTTTCCTCTCTCCTCCTTTTATAGTTAAACTCCCCCCCCTACACACAAACACTCTTGTTGGTGTGGAAATGAACCTGTGGTCTGAACCAGCAGTGACTGGTTTGGGGATGAGATCATGAGAGCGCGTCTTGTTTTTCACAGCGTGGAACCAGTCTGGCCTAAAGGTCGCAGCAGCAGAGAGGTCATTTAATTCACTGAATGGAAAGTGGAGCTGGGGGGCGGGGACTGAACAACAAATGAAAATGAGAGAAATTCATCTGACCCAAAGAACTGTTTGGCTCTTTAATATGTTCTGATGCATTTTCTGAACCGGAGAAATGAGCCCCAACTGGACACCACACAGAAACCCTGGCACTGCAATGCTTCTCTGGTGTTTTCTTTCTGTGCTCAGTAGTGTCTGTGCCACTGAGCTGCAGGATGACTTGCATAATGCAGACAGAACAAGCATGCTTTGTCTCTCACAAAGGCATGCATACATACATGTAGAGAAGCATACAGACAATTTCTAAATATGTAAAAACACTGTAAAGCAAGTAGCCTCAGGGGACAAGACCTCAGCGGAGAGGTACGACATGCCTTAGGCAACTAGTGAAATTTACTTTCATTTAAAAAGCGTATTATTTGCTAATTCGGTTAATCATTGAAGTGACTAAGTAGCAGTTTCCCAGCAGAGGTGATCTGCGCTGGTTCAGATTCAGCTGCTTGCTCAAGAGCTCACTGCCAATAGTGGAGAAAGGGAAAGTGGGACTCATTCTTTTTCTTTTTTTTTGTGCAAAAGCACATTTCCTTCCTGACCTTAGTGAGAGTGTAGTAACGCCTTTAACTGAATTTGAAGTGGTTCTTGAGGGTAATTTCCCTTGTCAAGCTTTTTTGTACTTTTCCTCGCTTGAAACAGACATGTCCTTGCGAATTTAGCAACACTTAAGGTTTGTGCTAAGAGCATAACCAAATACATAAAGAAAGAGCATGTATTTTTACAGCTTCCATTACCAAGAGGGGCTGTGCGTGAGAACACAAATGTCTGACTCAGTCAGCCTGGTAAAGAGCCCTTGTGTGCATACAGCAGATAATTGTCCGGAGACTTCACAGAGCCCACAGCAGTCACCCCCTGCTGAAACCAAGTGGACTATTTCCTCAGGTGAGAATACATCTGACATGGGCAGTCTCCTGTTGTGTGCTACATGTCTGGAGCTATAAATGTGGATAATGTCCTGACCTGGTTCTCCAGACATTGTGTGGAGTTCATATCTGACAATGACTTGTGATAACCATAAGCTAAATGGGCATCATTCCATGGGAAACAATAACAACTAATTATATTAGTTTGTCTAAATGTATTGAAAATTACCTCAGAATCAGGCTTGTACCCATGGACCAATTACTGAATGGGCCCAGGCATCAGCTCCTCTATCAGAGTCTCTGTACTTTATCAAATGTTTGAAGCTTCAGTTCAGTTAAAAGATACAAAATGATCAAAAATTATTCCATTTTCCCAGCTTCGCATTTTCTCCTAATCTGCCCATGCTTTTACGATGTACTTATGCAAAAGAACAAAATATTTTCTAAGAGCCGTTTACCTTTTGATGTTCATGCACATCTAATCCTCAGACCGCCAGTGTATGCAGAAAAACAAGCACCACATGATTTACACGCTTCAAACATGTCTTATTGTATACAAACGTGTGCGTAATGTTTAGGCTGACATTAGACCACTGTTACATGAAAAGCCCTCTCACTTCACAGGAACAGCACTGCCCACCCAGGTGGAGCACTTGTGTCTGCCACTTTATCTGGAAACTCCACAAACCACACACGGAATCTGATGTGTACACTCTGTCAGCCTTGAGGAGCTCAGAGCTGAGCTGCAGAGGATAGAGCTGGAGCACAGGGTCACTGTGGAGAAGAACAGTACCACTGTTCCAGAAGACTCCCAGACTGAGTGTGTGTGTGTGTGAGCGGGAGAAAAGGATCCAGCTGACTTGCTGACTACTCCTGTCAGCACAACACAAAGGCCTGCTGGGGATACACACACAAGCCAACACTGAAACACAGGCACAGATTCAGTCACCTAGCTGAACGGTTACTTGCAGCATGAAGGACAGAGAAAGCAGACAAACACACTGGGCATATTTGATTAATTAGATAAAAAATGTTACAGCAAAGGCTAACGGTTAACTGTAATTACTCCCTGAAGTGAGCTGTTAAGCAAGACACAGCTCTGATAGGACCTCGGCCCAGCGAGCACTAGTCTCTACCACTAATTCATCTATGACATTTAAAGCAGATCTTCAATGACTAAGCTTGCTCCCAGACTAATTAAAGTACTTCATGTCACTCACAAAAGAATGCACATAATCTCTCTGAATTACCTTTAAAAGTATCTGTGCACTTTCTGGGAAAATGTTGTCCTTTTCTCCACAGAGTAATGGATGTGGTTTGATTTTATTATCAAATAGGGCTCGTTATGGAAGCGACTGAAAGGCGTCTAATGGGACCTGCCTCATAAACACCCAATTAAGGCAGAAATTGCAGTTTATTGTGCATCATTGTGGTAGAAAGGGAAAATGACTACTGTATGTTGTTGGGCTTTGTGTATTTTGTGTGCAGAGAAAGAGGATGCTGACATTTCTTTGCCAGATCTTTCTTTGTGCATCTCCTACAAATAATCAAATCACTGAAACCCAGACACAGACATATGTACTGTCTAACTGTGTAACGCATATAACAAAAAGATCTTGAGCTGCACCACCAAAATGGTGAATCAAGGTGTTTTTCTTCATAAACTCACCCTCAGGACTCTGGACTCAAACTTGGATGTGTGTTTTGTCAGACCCATGCTTTAAACGCTCACCATCTATTCCTGCTTCTTGCTCTCTGTTAATTAATGTAGTGTGTCATTCATTAAAAAAAATGTTGTAACACATAATTATTTTATGACTATATGTTTGCTACAAAAATGTAATTGCGGTGGCGGTTTAGTCAATTTGTGTCTTTGTGTTTGCCTCTATTAATGTGCCACTGTGCCTCTCCAGTTCTAAATGTAAGTAGGTAAGTAAATGTATCGAGTATTTTAAATGTTTCACCTATCAGACCACAACAGTGCAGGAAACACTGATATGGAATAGAAGTAAAATAATAGGACTGAATGGTCTCAGTCCAGAAAACCTAGGCCTCGGGAAAACAAGTGTCAATCATTCAAATACTACGATGAATAAACAAGCTGAAGTTTGTCACAGTACAGAGTGAGTTTGTAACATAATTTAAGGTGTTTTTGTTCCAACTTCAAAGATCAGCAAGTGGGTCTTGTTCCAAAACAGAGTGAAATGAAGTTTTTAGACATAGAATTTTCAGCACCTGGCCAAACCAACATTAATACAACGGACAGTAACAGTGGTTGTTTTTTGTGCATTGGACCATTAAATAACAAATAAAAAGACACTGAGCGTGGTTTTCGACCATGTTTGACTATCTATGACGGATTGACAGGCACAGGAAATATAACCAGGTCAACACCAGTAGACATTATTGGTATTGATATAAATCCATCCATCCATCCATTTTCTGGCACTTTTCTGGATGTGATGGCAGCAGGTTTAGCAAGGTATTCCAGACAGCTCCTCTCCCTAGCTACATTTTCTCCTGGGGGATACTCCCAGGCCAGTGGAGATATACAGTACAATCTCTCTAGCACTGAGATATGGCAATCACAATCCATAAAAAAATATTAGTGCATACATGCTGCTCTTTGTTTCGCCATACAACGAATTTATCCCTGTTAAACTCTAATTCATCGTTGTTCCAAGAGATTTGATTCTACATCCTGTGCAACCTTTAACACAATCACGAAGGTCATAATGTCTTCTCCTCACTAAATAATCTCGTTATCTGCTATCTTATCCATGATCGATACAATTAGACAGAAAGAAAAACAATCACTGAAAACCACGTGCTCGTTATTAAGCTGTGATGAAAGGCAAAGTTACAAAAGCCACTATGAGGCTGAGACACCAAGCTCAGACGAACAGGACTTTAACTGTTCACCGCTGACCTTGGAGAGTTTGGTGAAGACCAGGACTTTGATACAAATCACTGGAAAGTCGGAGGAAAGATGAAGCAAAGTGGATGGTGATGAAGGATACAGGACGTCCTCAGTGTGCTGTTGAGTTTAGAGTTTTCTTTTTGTGTGTTTGCTGCTCGTTGTAGGAGACCAGGCTGATCACCAGCCTCTTATGTCATGACATAAGAGGCTGTATGCAATTTAAGTAATCAAGCCTCACTTTCAGTTTAGACACCGACCACTGAAGTGTCCACAGTCTGTATGTAAAAATGTATTACATAATAAAAAGATTTAGTTGAAAGAAAGCCTACCTAAATTAGAAAAAGTACCCATCAGGCTATTTGCAACAAAATTAGCTTTAAAAGTTAGCAAAGTTAGCTGTACAACACTGGAGCTGTTCAAGTGTCCAAACTTTAGCAAATTCAAATTCAAATTTGATCTTTCATATAATTTTTGTGAAATTTGTAAATTATTTTTGTGAATGCCATCCAATGTACTGACTGTACAGGTGTTAGCTGTAAAGCTAGCTAGCTATGGATGTAAGCAACTGTGACTGAGGGATTGTCTTTCAGTCCGGCAGCTGCTGAATAAAGTCAGCACTCAGTTCTTTTAGGCATCTTACTATGAATAAATATAGCAACCAGTGTGGATAAGAATACTGCAGGAACATTTTATTTTATAAAGTTGACAAGTGAAACAGCCCTTGGACCTTCCCTTTCCCCGCCCACTCATACCTGTTACCCATTTTCCTAGCACCATTTAAATCTTCCAGTCCCACATGCTTCCTGCCAGACTGTCTTCTTGTCTTTTGTCTTGTGCTTCGGTGCCTACCTACCTACTACCAGTGAAGTCAAATGCACTGCACTGTAGCATAGAAACATTTTTTGCACTTCACCAAATGACAAAGTAAAAAAATTAATTTTAATTTGGAGTATTACCCAAAAAAACAAACCTCCTTATCAGTTCTGTTCTAAAAACACTGCTGTATTTATATCTCTGATAGAACAAATCCTATTGTGCCGCCAGCTAGTTCACACTATAGTTTACTGGCAGCTCAGAAGTTCTTCTGAATATTATTATGATATGAGGACCACAGCTGATCCACAGGCTCTGGCTTCAGAGGGACACACCAGGAAGCTTTCCTCACAGGTTAGATTTCAGATGCAGTGACTATTGTGTTCCAAGAAATGTGTCAGTGATATTGACAGAGCTGCAAATGGAAGTCAGGAAAAGTCACAGTAACCTTCCTGCTTCACCATGATCACCATGATAACCTATTTCAAAACAGCAGTAGAACAACTTGCCCAGACTTTCACCATCCATCCAACATACCTGTGGGTTATCCTCCATGACACAACGGATCTTCTCCACTATGTCAATGCGGCGCTGTCGGTGTAGGGCGTTGATCAGCTTGGCCAGGTTGGCGTCGCTGTCCCTGATGGTCCAGTGCTGCAGTGCTGCGTATGCTCGTTCATGATCCGACGAGTAGCCGCTGGAGAAGGCCGCCACCTCGCGCTCCGTAGCGTTAGCCAGCGACTGGTAGATGTCGATCCACTGGGTGCCCACGTGAGCTGCTACCAACTTCAGGATATCCACACCTGAGGAGAGGGAGACAAGTTTGAGAACTGAAGCTTAAGGTTTGAGGAAGAGAAAGTTATTATGCATTCAATATGAAAGTGAACAGAAAGTAACACTGCAATCACTGTTGTATTTGCTCCTAATGGAAAAATGTAGGCAATAAGCTGTTACCTGAAGCTAACTGACAGGATCCACCGGCAGACAAACTACCTCATGTCTAACTAATGAGGCCCTCGGGCTTGTTCCACACAATACACTATTGTTCTCTTTCCTTAAACATCTATATACATATGTATGAGTGTGTTTCTTTGTGAAAAACATTCTTAAACCTCCATCTTACACATCCAGAATGTGTCACGCAAAATGTCAGAATTCACAGTCTGCTTCACGTTCTCTCTCGTGACACACACACACACACACACACACACACACACACACACACACACACATCACCTCTTGGTATTTTGTCTTTAGCCATGAATACTGATTTCTCCTACGCAACTCTCCTCCTGAAACACTCCAGTGCCTGCACAGACACTGTTTACTCCACTTTCACACTGACTGACATGTGATTTGACAGCAACTTGTCTGGAAACATGAACTCTGACTCATCTGTTTATTAAGCAAACATATAGTCGCTCGCTTGTTTTGTTTGACGCCCACAGGCTAGTTGTGATGCGTTTCCTCATGTGTTTGCATTGGCCAAACTTTACTGGTGCTTCTTATCATTCTAATGCTTGATGCCACATTCTGCACTGAGGAAACAGATGGAGAGAAGATTTTTTTACACTGATTAAACAAATTAACGCATAGAAATGTTAATTAGTGAGATTAAAAGTTTCTGATATTTTACCTTCTTGTACTACATGCTTGTTATGCTTCCAGAGCATCAACACTGAATGATCTCCAGTTTTCATAAGGCTGATCCCTGATTAATGTCAACTGTAGCAAACATGCTAAGTGCTTAACCCTGGGATGATTCAGCGAGATTGGACCAGTGAGATTAAAATGGATGCAGGCCAGGCCAGTGGTAGAGATTCATGGCTTGACAAACACACACTCACATGTACATAAATCAGCTTTGTTTGACCCCATTTTCCAAAGTGTCCCAAAACAGCTTTGAACTCAAAATTGAAGATGAACACACAGGCACACACTCGACCCCCTACTCCTGCATAAGATTAATACATTTGTGTGAAATGCGCAGAGACCTCGCGTGCAGGGCATTTGGTCCGTGAGCCTGTCGACACTTATCCACTTCGCTGGCTGTAACGCACAGCAACAGAAGAGAAACCCCCCTGCTCTGCACGCCTCGCTGCCACTGCTAGCAGGCCACGTTCATATGACCTACATAAGTCTCGTGCTGATTCAGTATGTCAGCCTGCGGATGTGTTTATGTTTGCATGGCAAAGTAGCAGCACTGTTTGAATGGTCGTACCACTTTGTGTGTGTTGGTACCGTAATGCCTCACTGAAACAATTCTCTGCTCGTGCTGGAAACTAAAAGTAATACCTCTTTGTGTCACGCATAGTTCGATGCCTTGGGTTTGCCACAGAATGACAGCCGCTCACAGGTTTCACAGATGTCTACAGTCTTACACTTCGTCACTCAGGTGATTTAAATGAAGAGTTTTATTGTGTTTTTATCATTGTGAACCACGCTGAGCATGGACAAGAGGTGCCATTTTAGTTTTACACTATATCACATAATGAGACGCTGGTTTTGTTAACATTTGCTGTGTGAAAAATGACTCATTTCGTTTGGCAGAGCAGGTGCTAAGATCTGTTGCTCTGATCTTATCACCTGGTGCTGAAGAACAGAGAACGCTGATGTTTACCATAGTTGCCATGTTAGATTTGCATGTTATCATAATAGCATTATGTAATTATCAAAGCTTATGCTGCTAGCATTTGGCCATAAATGAGATATGGGATAAATAACAATGTCAAGGCCATGTGGGATTAGATAAACCATCACTTAATAGTGGAATAAAGATCAGGTGTAATGAGGTGGTTACTTTAAGCAACACAACTGTCTGTCATCCATACAGTGCAAAGTAACTGATCTATAAGTACTACTATATTCCCTCCTATTCTCTCCTAACAGTTAGCAACAGCGGACTGGTGTTTACAGCATAATGCTGAATGTGGGTAAGGAAAGTATGGTGATGTACTGTAGGAAGCAGCTGCTTCAGAGTAGCTTCAGAGCTAATGTTGGTTGAATTGGGAAAACCCCAACTATAAAGCTTGGGGTTTAGTCCTCCATTGTCCATATGTGAAAGGTAGCAAGCTAAGCAGTTTGTCCAAACCTACCACCACTGGATCCCTGGGAGTTTTCTCTTTGGCTACTGGGTCCTCCCACTTGTACATTCTTGAAATATCTCCCAAGTGACTCCTTATTAGAAATACTAATTCTACTCTGAGCCCCATTCTGCTGTCCAAGGTCCATACCTTAATGTGAAAGTTGAGCTCATTCCCACATTACTAAACATTACTCATCATATTTACAAAGAAAAATGGTTCATCCCTTAACAACTATATCTCATGTACTGTAAGAGACAGTTTGACATCTATCCATACAGCTTTTCCTCGAGGAACAGAGAAACTTACAGTAGGCTATGTCATCCCTCCACTGTAATCTAGGCTGGTGCTAGGATCTCCTTTGATGAGCCAAGAAAACCCCTAAAGGGAGTCATCAAGGAGGCATCGTACTCAGATGTCAGAACCACTTCAAGTGGATTGTTTAGGACAAAATGGGGCACTGATTATACTTAAAACTGTTTCCAGATGTCTGAGCCCCTGACACTGTCTCTGTGGGTGTCTGCATGTATCCACAATCACATTCTTTTACCCATTAACTAAGCCAATGACTGATGGAGTCAATGATGCACTGTAAAATATCATAACAACTTTTGTGCAACTCTCAGTAGGTCAAAGGAAGCCATTCATTGTTTATTGGAAACAGAGTAGTCACTGAACTTATCAAACTGCTACCCACTGTGGTGATGTCGCTGGGAGAAGACAAGAATAAGCTTATGTGCTGACATTTACAGAACATTTTCGATGAAACCAATTCAGTTCAGTTTCTTTATACAGCGTCAACTCACAACAAAAGTCATCTCAATGTAGGGTTTAAGATCTTACAGAATTTGACAATACAACTATATGGAATTATATAGAAATCCCACCAAATCCCCTTTCAGCAGCACTAGGAGACAGTAGAGAGAGAAGACTCACTTCGATGGAAGAAACCTCCAGCAGAACCAGGCTCAGAGTGGGCGGCCATCCGCTTTAAATCACTCTAATAGCAATTTAAAATTAAATTTAATTTAATTTTCAAAGCAAACCTGACAGGAACGACAGTGAGCCAGCGTTCTGAATATACATGGCAGCTGTGGCTGATGCTACTGTACTGTTACTGTAATGCCCAGCATGTCATGTGAATAGTCAGAATCAAAGATGAAACACTAATTACTGGTGGCCACACAAGAACCTTTAGAACTCTAGAACCCTTTTCTGCAGCAATGTTGCTCAGGACATGATTGGTTCTGATATAAGCAGCGTTTTTGATTAAAAAGGTGCTGTGTGTCAGCATCTTTGCAAAAACAATTGTGTTTATCACATCACATAGCCATCTCAGGTTCGTTCCAATTTGAGAACACACAACGTTAAATTGTTGAAATGTGTGTGCAGCTGTGTGGAGCACAACAGGCACTATATGCCTCCAATCAACAACCCTCCCAATCCCAGGCTGAACTGAGACCAGGCTTCCCCAGCCCACCCTGGTACTGCATTGTGCAGTATATTCTAACACGTGGCTCCCTGCTGGGCTTGGATGTGGAACTTGGCATTATTTAAGGTGTGGATGTTTAACAAGGGAGGATGGTGGGCAGGTAAAATGTTGTTTTCCTTCATGTTTTCCTTTACAATGTGCATCTTATTTTGGAAGTGTATGCTGTAAATAATATGGCTGGTGATTACACCAAGTTCAACCTGACTCTACATGAATTGTAACAGTGTTTTTCCATGTTTATGGCCATTAACTACAATCTGCAAACACTCTACACCGATGACCCACTATATTAACACTACCTGGTGGTTTTAATATTGTGCTGGAGAGGAATCAACACGGGCACTCTATCTGATCTGTGGTCGCCAGTACCAGGTTATAACTTGGTCTCATCTGGCTTTCTGATCTCACTGCTGATCAGGGATTTGCATCCTGTGTTGTGGCCTTATCATTTCAGCTCATGAAGTCATTATGACACCCTATGACACATTATGACACTTTCACTCCTGCTCTGTGGAGGTTGTTGGTGATGTCACCGACTGTTGGTTTCTCTCCACAGCTCTCGCTATGTTTCTGTGATTAGCTGTCTTTTCCTTTTGTTGACCCTTTCTATGTATGTTGCTCGGTACACCAGTGGTTTCTTTCCTTTTCAGGACGTTCCATCCTGTCGTAGTGACATGTTTTGTGCAGTGACCTTTACTCATTTGTCACATTCAGATGGTTTAATTTTCTCCTGCAGTCAGCTCTCATGCGTTCTTGTTGATATATCCTTTGTAACAATAAATGTCATTAGAGATATTTATTGTTGCAACAATCAATCTCACAGGATAAACCTGGGTAAGAGGAAACTTCTGTCAGTCACATGTCATAATACTTTTGCTTACTTTTGCTTAAATTCGGATGATCTGACACATACTGGCCCACAGCCCTGGAAAGCCCCATTCAGTCCTGCAGTGGTGGAGTAGCAGATTTCACTATTTCCTGACGAGCTTTGAGCAAATGCCAAGTACTGTGTGTGATCCGTGCTTTGACGTTTCCCTTTCTTTTCTCTTTATTGCCCCGAGTATTTTAACTGCTCTAGTAAAGGGGCATTACAACCTTCATGGGGAGCCAGCCACGCACCTTGGAAGGATTAAGAAGCTGTTTTGTTTTGTTTGCCAGAGAGTAAATAGCAGTGTAAAATGGCTGTTTGGGTTGCGTGTGCATACATACATCTCCACGTAAATACATACACATGGGCACAGGATTACTCATCCAATCAGGAGAACACCCATGCACACAATACATGCTCACACACAGTCAAATGTAAAGAGCTTTGTTTGAAAATCAGTCTTTATTATTGTGTATTGTGCAAAAGCTCTTGTCAGAAGGAAAGGCAGCAGTAATGTGACATTATGTTAGACTGGCTGCTTGGCAAAATCAGCTTCACTCTTACAGTGCTGTCAATACTTGTATTGACTATCGAAGTGAATAAAAACTGGTTCCATCAGACAAGAGTTACTAGAGATTTTGAGGCTGAAAACTCCACTTTGAATCTCATCTCCTACCACCAGTCAAATGAGGCCTATTTTAACAATGACAATGCAGTTTTTGTTCATAGGCTTGCTGAAACTGACAGTGACAAATTACCAGTTGGGTCAGCAGAAGCACTGCTGTAATAAAACCTGAACCATTTATATGAAATCTGATCTGTAGTGCCAATTATCCACTAATGTTTTGATTTATTTGGTTATATTATCTTGGTTATATTGCTTTGTGTTATTACCATTTACATGAAATTAAAGTTGATTGGACATCCATCTGGATTTATTTAACAATTTGAGCACCATTTAAATTTGAATCCTTTATTTTCTTTTATTTATAATGAGGTAAGTGGAATGAGCTGTAAACACAACACTGACATATTATCATATATTATCATTCAGTTAAAATTGCCATTTGAGCTATACTGTGGTGTCCATTAATAATAAAGATATACATTATGGACCCCACTTTGCACATATAAGGTGGCACTACTACTACGTTTGGGTGTCTGGAGTTGAACCACAGACAACTGCTCTACTAACTGTACTACAGTTAATTATTAATAACAATAATAATAGAATTTATGAATCCCATTGGAGAAACCCTTGTGGACAGACAGCTGCATTTAAGGTGCCATGGATTTGGGGTTCTGTGTCTTGCACAGTTTCTTCCACATTTATCTAGAAGCTGAGAGTCAAACCACCGAACCTGAGGTTCATGGATGACTCAACTACCAACTGAACCAGAATAAACACTTCCCCCTGTCACTTCACCACATACACAACTCCTAGACCTTCTCATTTTCTCTCCTCATTTCCTTTTCTATATCTCTTTGCTGCATGTTACCGATTGACCCACTAATGTGCCTTGCCAACCAGACAACAACCCTAATGCAGCTGAAACCAGATTATTCCAGTTCTCTGTGGTCACTCACTGAGGGAGCAGTGAGAGGGTGGCGAGGAGCTCAGCTTTATCACACACACCAGTTTACACTCAGAGTTTCAAAGTGGATACTGTGGTGAGAGTCTGGTGACAGAATGTATCCCCTGAGTTTGGGTCTCTTTCTCTCGTTCACTGTGAAACAAGAGCTTTACTGCAGAGCAAATGTTCTCTACCTGTTGATTGCTACAGTGTGAAGAGATGGGAACAAAGAGAAGATGTGAGGGGGTAACAGTGGCAACAGAGAAGATATGAAATGGGTAAGCGATGGGTAGAGAAAAGGGTAAGACACGATAAGCTTCTAACAGAGCAACAACATAAAAAAAGATGAAAACTTCAGCAAAACAAAATAAAAGGAGGTGGAGATTCAAAGAAATTCAAAGCAAACAGATGAGGAATTTTACAAATGAGAAGCAGAAGGAGACAAGTTCAAAAGAAGGCACAGGGAATTAGAAACAAAGGCAAGAGACAAAAGGGCGAGAACAAAAAACAAGATGAGAAGAGAATGAACAAAGTGGTGAGAGACAACATCAGAGCACTGAGATCACAGTGGCAACCTGAGTGTGTGTGCTGAGAATGGATAGTGACACTGGAGTGGTACTACAATACAGACATGTCCTTGCTTGTGTAACCACTGCCCTCCACACCATGTGCTGTGTGGGAGAACTGACTGGATCAGATATCCGCTGTGGTGTGGTCACATCAACAGGTGGTTCCAGACAGCTCGAGACCAGAACTTACCCATGTCATTACACCAGTGTGCAATGAGAGTTACTGACCTTCAATGTTTGCTCATGATATAAAAGGCTAATGACTCCTAATGAGTTATTGGCCTTTTTTTAACATTGCCTTATTAATGAGAAGGTGCCTCCCTCTTCAAGGCACCTTTGCCTATTTACACTGCACTTTAAAATGGTGCCATAAAGACGCTCCAGTGTGTGTTTCACACAGGTACAGTATGACCCCAGGTATTAGTGAACTGATGTTTAATGAGAAGTATAACAAGCACATCGAATAGTTGTCACCTTTAAAAGTCTACAGAAGTTGTTCAAATGAAGCCACAGCAGAATCTACAACATGGGGCATTCAGCTGCTCTTGAAAGTAGTGATGGACCAACACTTTACTTCGACACTTTTGATTTAGTCTGACATCAAATATTCTCAGTGGACCTTTTCACTCAAGTCTCTCTTCTGGAAATCAGTAACAGAAAGCAAACTTACCCTGTCCATTTGAGTAGTAGATCCACTTCTCTTTGACCTGTGTTGGAGGCGCAGATGGTTTCTTCTGAATTGCCTTTTCCATGATGCTGCTGGGGTCCTGCATGGGACCCTTCTTCAGCACCCGAGAGCTCCGCTTCACACTACACACCACTATCACCACAAGGACCAGCAGGAGCAGCAGTACAATCATCCAGGGAAGGTGCTCATTGATGTCAAAGTGATTATGGATGTTCGGCCTTGGGGAACCCCTTCGAGTGGGCCTGTAGTAACTGGGGCCCCCAACTTCGTTCCCTTGCCCAGCCACCTTGCTGATATCTGCCCCAGCTCTGACAATGTCTGCAGCCTCCTGACCTTCCATCGTCAGCTTGTTGGGCCCTGGTACAGGATCAGTATTAGATTGTTCCTGTTTTTGCTCGTGATTTTTCAGTTGCTTGTGGGCTAGGAGAGGTGGAGTCCGTGTAGGATCACGGTTCCTTGGGTTGGGAGTATTGGGCCAACTAAGGAGTAGTCCCTCTGCAGGGTGGTCTTTCATATGCGGGTTTTCCCTCAGATGAATGGCTGCTGACTGGCTGTGGGTGTCTGTGATGAAAGGGATCATGAAGGCAAAGACAGAACAAGAAAGAAGAAAAAGACAAATGAGACAGAATGAAGAGACAAGCTGACAGCTGACAGCTCTGTGAGTAACAGGATCAATGTGGTAAAATAAAAGCTAAAGCTAAATTGGGGTTATCCTGTTTTAAATAACCTTCAGCAGATACTGTATAATGTTTTTCAGACATGGGAACAAACTGTGATGGGTTGTCAATATTAGTGCATCATTAACCTGATTAATCAATGCAACTGCATGGCTGCGCACTGCTGCTAATGGGATTGGTGTTGCATAATGACAACATTAGACCATAAATGGGTTGCTCAGTGTTTTTTTGTTGGACTGTCACCCGGATGCATGTTAATCCACCTCATCTTCTTATCAGCATCTCAAAATGTTAGCTTAGCTGGCAAGCTACGTGTAGGCCTATTGGTCAACCAGTGGAGACCACACAAGTATTAACTGCACCGCAGTTGTAACCTGGACGGTTATATTTAGATTTAGATGCTTATTGACATGACAGCAGTTTAACTTTAATAGTAGGCTAGGTTGGGGATAACATTTGCTGTATAAGAAAGATGTTGATGAACTGCTTCACAAAGCCAGTCCTGACTGTTTGCAATGGCCATTTTTCAGTTTGTTTAAACCATAGACAGTTCTTCAGTAGACAACTTCTTCAGAGTAAAGTCACTGTACTGTATTTGCACAATCACCCTTATCAGAGATGTGTGAAACTTTACTTGCGTTTGCATTGTTTTCAAATTTTAGTCTACACATCTTGCATCTGTGTAGCTTTGTTTTTATATTAAATCTACAATTCCTTCTAATATTAGTAGAAACATGAAACAAAAAAAATTAGTACTTCTACTTGTGGGGTAGTATTTTTCTAGGTAAATGTGTACATTTTTACTTGAGTAGTGAGTTTGTGTACTTCTCCTATTAGCCAATATTTCCCATTAAGCCATAATAGTTTTCCACGGCACCTACCAAACATAGTGTAACTGTGGCTTGTGTCTGTGTTTTTCTGATTTTATGACACATGACCTCTGGAGATTTAACAGCTAATAATGAAGATAAAGGAAAATACTGACTGCAGTTTGGATTTAATATGCTGTTACTGTTGTGTTCTAATCACACACACACGTACACACACTACAACATAGTTTCCTTTCAGAACAAGGTGGTTATCTCCCCTCTCCACTGACAATAAACAGCTGAAAAACAGCAACCGTGAGCATGTAACACTCAGACCTGCCCACCCTTCACTTTCCCTTTTACAACACACATCAGGTCACATTAAGTGGCAGAGAAGCCATCGATAACAGGCTAGCACAAACAGCAGAGACAGTATTATAGGTGTCAGTGAGGGGAGGAGGGGTTCACTGGTTATGGATGGTTAATTTTGAAAAATGACCGGCAGACGGACTGATTCAATAGTGAAGTGAAAACAGTTAGAGAAATAACAAGGCCAGCGAGAGGATCGAGAACAGGAAGGCAAGATGGAAAGGGAACGATTTGTCACATTATCTGATCTAAAGTGAGGAGCGATGAAGGAAGCAGGATAAAAGGAAGGTCATGAATGAAGACAGCGATGCCCATAACTCCTGACTGCAGACAGTAGCATTCCACACACAGGGAGCTGACCACACTTAGTTTCCATAGTTATGGATGCCCTCCCCTTTGGGAATTCCCACAGGAAAAACTCTATACACAAGACTATGCGTTAAATTAAAATATAAAAAACAGGAAAAAATCATTAGCTCTTATAAAATGTTTACATTAAGGTAAATGTTGTAAATATCTAAAATTTGGTTCATCTTCTCTTTTTAAAGGGAATAAATGTGTTTGTGTACAGTTTCAGTAATCAGGACTCGATGTATCAATGTAGTTATTGATAAGAGCATGTACAATAATTTTGTTGGTATATAATCTAATATATGTATGTATATATTATAGTTTACATATGTATATAACATTTATATTGTGCACAAAAATAAGTTGTTTGGTTACATTTAGGGCTGTGTATTGGCAATAATCTGGTGATTTCATACAATCATAATACAGGGTTCTGATTTAATGTACTGCAATATATTGCAATAATGCATGCTAAGCGATATTTTGCAATTTTTAAAAATCTTTTTAAGGAAATATAGTCTTTTTATGCAATAAGAACACCTATTTAGTTTGAACACGTTAAAATCAACCACTGTTTGCCACAAATCTCTTTTCAATATTTTCATACACCCCTTGTTAAATGTTACATTTTCTGTCTGTTTCAATTTGTATATTTAGTTCAGTCAAGTGCTCTGGCCAGGCTCTGATCATGATGGCACAGACCTGACTCTGGGCTCTCTTAATAGCATATTTTTAGCAGTAAATTGATCTGAAAACAGACATTGACTAATTTCCTTCTCGATCACTGTGTTAAAGAGAACCAACGGTAGCTTTCTCCCTTTTCCTGTCCTGTCGATATGTCTGTGCCTGGCTACCATGCCTCCGCCCTCTGCACCACCACCACACAACAGTTGCTCTGTTGCACTGTATTGCAGTGAATGGATCAGGCAGAAACCTAAAAGTAGTCCCTCTTTGAATGCTGCCTCTGGAATTAATTGAAGTATAATTGATCTCATACTTTAGTCCACTTTAAAAGACATCAGGAACAACAAGGCCAATCTGTCTGGCCTAAAACAGATATTCTCTATAAGTAATATACACTGTATAAATGTAAATGAAAAGTTATTGTCAAATGTCACTGACTACTTAGAAAAGACAAAAAAATGAAACAAGGTTACTGCCCTCACCTTTATTTGCAGCTTCCTGTATAAACAGAGGCTGTGCAGGTCCCACTGGGGTGGTTTTAGAGATAAACAAGGATGAAGTCGAGGACATGGCTGTAAGAGCGGGTCCACAGACATTGTCTGTCTCTCTGGTACCTGGTGTGAGCAGCACCAGTCCCTGAGCTTGACAGTCCGTGTGGGCTTGGCACTTCATTGCACTTGACTCCACATCTGAAAAAGTCCCCTTGTTGCAAGGTTTACAGAGTACATCTTCTGTCTCAGTGCCCCGCTTTTTCACCCTTGTCCCAGGAGGGCACAGTGAGTGGGGCTTACACCCCGTGCCACCTTGCCCGGAAAGGAAACTGTTAGGTGGACAAGTGCAGATGCGGTCCCGGGTGGCTCTGCAGGGTGATTTCTCGATAAGGCCTGGAGGGCAGATATCCCGACAGCGGTGGCATTGCTGGACCCCATTCTCGCCCCGTGTGAATGTGCCTTCAGGGCAGGGGCTGCACTCCCTGACGGATGTAGGCGAGCAGTGGAGGGACACATAAGTTCCTGCTGGGCACTTGTCACAGACCAGCTGGGTGCCCGAGTCGGGGTCTGTGTACTGATAGTGGCGCGGCGAGAGGACGGGCCGGTCAGCTGGGCTGGCTGTGGTCGCAACCCAGGCTGAGATGTCCACCACTACTGTACATAAGAGCTAAGAGGAGAAGAGAATGTAGCAGTTAATGGAAATAACAAACAACATGTAGACTGAGCAAGATTTATATGCACATTCATTATATCCCAGTGAAGCCATGAAGCAAAAGACATGGGCTTCACTCATTTATTTCATAGAGCTTAGAGCTAAGATACTGCGAGTATGTGGAGTCACCAAAACAAAGGCCAGGCAGGCAGATGTGAATGTGTTATGCGCCAAGTACTGGAAATTTTGGAAAGTCCGATTTTTCACATTCTGCCATGTAGGCTCCTAGTTTATGAAGCTGATTCAACGACTTTTGTGAGAATATTGCTCATTCAAAAAACCCCTTAATACAACATTGTTTCTTTTACTCATTCTCATCCGTCACCCTGTTCCTCTTCAGTAAAGTGCGCTCACTTTGCAACCACATCTGAGAATTTAAGAGAGGCGTGTGACGCAGGGTTTTTTTGTTTCAGGCTCCCCTCTCATTTCTGCTGGGAAGCCGACAGCTCACTGGGTTTAGGGGAATAAGCCTCACATGTCTCCGTTCAGTTCATACACACAAGCATACAAGCTGAGTGAGTCATGCCAGAACAATAACATCAGGCAGTCAGAAGTCTGGAGGGCAGATGGCGCTTTACTAGTTAATATGGTAAATGTTTAATGAAGGCACTAGTTTCAATCCTTTATTCCTCCTGTTTCTGCTACTTTAAAGACCCCATGTGACAGCTTACAGAAGTCTACACTTACTGGCCATTTTATTAGGTACACCTGTACAATCTAATGCCAGTACAGGAATTCTACTGTTCCAAGGTTATATTTTCTCAGTATTTGCAGAAAAGTGCTAATTGTTCTATATGTTTCAGCCAGACAAATGTAAATGGAGATAAGCTAATGTGTGAGTGTGCACAACAACCAGTGGGTTTGCTGATGACGCACGTGAACGTTATCCGTGAACCAACTCATACGCTGGACAAAAAGGCATTAGTTCACGATCATACCAGATTAGTTACCAGTGCATCAAGAAAATGGCGGAGCGGTTGGGTTGCTCTTACGATGACCAACATTATTTCATTTACTGGAGAATTCCTGGTCAACAGTCAAAGGAAGTCAAATCATGTTTCGATTGGTGCCAGTGAGAATAAAGCAGTCCATTCTTCCCGGACTCCGTTGTCCTCTGTCATCCATAAACATCGGCGCATGTTCTCAACATGCGGCTCATAACTCGCTTGCGTCAGTAACATCAATGCATTCATTGACATCGATGTTCAAAGTAGGAACGCTAGTAGGAAGCACATGCAGCAGTAAATGGGAACATTCTGCTCGTTGTGGGACAATGAACGCCCCTCCCTGCGCTCCCTGTAACCATTTCTGCATGTTTATAGAAGTTCATTATTGAAACAGCATGTCCTGAACACGAGCTGTATCACCCACTATTTAATATGAGGTTGTGGAAGGGAAAGCATGCTTGTTTTAAACACTCTGATGATTCACAGTAAGATGCTCACAGTTTTCATGCCGGTAGGTGGTTGGTTCTGATTTTGTTTTGTCTGGAGAAGCACGGTCATTAAAAAGACACCAGGCAGCTGCTGAGAGTCAAGAGACATTTGCCTCATATTTAGGCAAATGCTGCAATAGGAAATGTAGATGATGTTTTAAGAAGAAGACACTATACAAGTCTTTTTACTTGTACTTAATTTTTATTTTACTGCTGTTGCCAGTCAAGGCAGAGCCTTGTTTTGCTGGAGGTTTCTTTCATTTAAGAGAGTTTTTCCTCTCCACCTTCACCTGCTGCTGCTATAGATGTGTTTTTACATTCTATAAAGTCTTAAACATTACATTGTGAAGTGATTTAAGATGACTGTTGTGATTTGGAAATAAAGAATTGAATTGAATTCAATTGAATTGAAAGACAATGAAAGACAAAAAGTAATCAACACACCCTTCTTCTTCCTGCTATTCAACAAGTCAGGAGAGGCCTGCAGTCTGCTAATGACAGCACTGTGTGTATCTTTCTATGGTGGAGTCATGACAATCTCTATCCCTCCCTCCCAGTCGGACACAGTCAACAGCCGTATGTCCCTGCAATACCTGTTTGCCATCCGGGAAATAAAAGGAACAAAAAGCAGAAAGGAAACAAAGTGTAGTGCTGGTGCACTTCTGTCTGGGCATACAGAACACCGTGTCTGGAGCCTCTGCACAGCCACATTTGCAGATCAGCAATAGATAAATCAATTTCAGCCTTAGTGCTGCCAGCTTTCCTCTTATTATGCCAGCTTTGTATACAGTGTTTGTACTGATGCAGTGCCTGTGGCATCATCAGCTGCCTCTGCACAGGTTGTCCAGCCAGACACAAGGCGATGGTACAAGAACTGCTGCTGCTGTACGTCTGTTCAACTGTCGGGAGGTTCACCCTCCATTTCTAGACGCAATCAGAACCTCCACATGCCCAGTGCACACAACCAGTTGTTGTGTTAGATGGCACAAAACTTAACATAATGGCAGCATTGTTATATTTGTATTTATGACTGACAATAAATACATATAATTTTCTGATTTTGGATAAAACATTGATTGATTGACGTGACTGAATATGCAATATTAGTTTAAACTAACATTTGGTGTGTGGTGCCCAAACAAAAACACAAACTGTGGTGTTAATCCAGTGTGCTGAAGAGACAGTCCAGTTTAGTAATCCATGCTCTCAATTTAGCAAAGGGTGCTTGTTTTTCCTCCCTGTGGCACCTCCCAGGGTTCCTATCTCCAGGTAACCATCTCAAAGACTTTCATTCAATAGCATGCTGGGGGTTAATCTGCTGCTGGAAACTGTGGAGGGATGACAGAGGGGCTTTTCAGCTGACGTCTCTGTGACTCACAGACGGACCAAAGGGCAGAATGTGAAGGGAGACATCCGAGGGTGGAGTCATCAGCCAGGCAGCTCTTGTTTACATCATACAAGCAACAGTGCTGCACCACTGCAGAGCAGGTGCCTACTGAGCACCACCACCTACTACATAACTCACGCACCTCAACCCCCCTCCTCCGACTTTGTGACTCTGAACAGAACACCCTGTAATTCTACCTCTGGCGGCAGCTTGCAGGCCTCTCCAGAGACACGCCCAGGACCCAGTTTGGTTGTAAGCGTTGGATTTGAAGTACATATGATAGGGCAAGCAGCTTTAGCTGCACCTGTACTCTAAAGAGATTATCCTGTTAAGGGTTGTGGAGGTGCAGAGGCCAATCCCAGATGTCATTGGATGAAAGATGGGGTACAATCTAAACATGTCACTTGTCTATCACAGGGCTGCAATGAGACAGACAACCATTCGCAGTCACATTCCTACCTGGACAACTGAGAGTAATTAACATTTCATGGCCTATGGGAGGAAAACCACTTCGTGCTGCCCACCATATATATGAAGCACCAAACAAAAATCACTTCAATGTATATTACAAAGTAAAGCAAAGACCTTCTGAGAGAGATTTAAGGCAGCAGAGAGAGAGTTTGTACAACAAGATGACTGTGGCTGCTTTAGTAACACTGCTCTCCAACTAATCAGTGGTCTGCAGTGTTTTCATATCATACCTTGGTATCAGTTTATGGAACAGAGTCGAGCTCAGTTGAACAGGTGGAAAAACGTGACCCACCAAACTAATGTCGGGCTAGTCTTTAGTGTGTGTCCCGCTCCGTTGGCACTATTCTGAACCGTGGTTTGCATGTTGAATCACAAAAAGAGATCCCAGTGCCATTTACAACTTATCAGTCCTGTCCATCTGTTAGAAGTGAGGTGAGCAACATGGATGTGAAAACAGTGAGCAAAAGCTTCCAGGCGCCGCTTTTACTTTATACATCTGCAGTCATAGGTCTTCTTCTGCTGTCGCTTTTTGAATGATGAATACCGATTACCACCATCTGCTGGTATAGAGAGTTATGTCCTACATACCAGTGCCAGACAAAGGCGATGCAACAGTCAGTCGCCTCTACTTCTCTGATGATGCCTGTTGTTGCAGTGTCTTCAGGTCTTCAGCTACAGTGTGTTGGCCCGGAGCATACAGTGAGTAAGCCCTATGACTTAACCACACAAAGGACAAACCCCAAATCCCACGCACATGAAACTTGATATGTACTTTACTTTAGTCCTCTTCATCCCAAATGGGACATGAGGCGTCGCAAATTTGCATGTGATATGTACTTCAAGCAAAATCACCTTCTCGTCTCATTACATTTCTGAACCACAACAAAATAAGTAGCTAACATGCACATGGTTAGAAAATGCCCCCACAAGCGTAACCTGTCAGCGAGGAAGAGGTGTCACACACAAACTGAACACAGTCTCATCCTGTGACAGGACTTGTGATTCATGCTTAGCAACACACTAAACCACAGAGGAGGAAGTGTGGTAATATTGTGATTCTGTTAGAAATTCAGCAGGTTTCTAGGAATCAGGAAAACAGTCAAGCTACAGTTTAAATGGTGTGTGTGTGTGTGTGTGTGTGTGTGTGTGTGTGTGTGTGTGTGTGTTGGAACATGTGTGTTACATAATGAGGCGTGTGCATACAAACACTTGTGTGTGGGCTCAGGATGTTTGTCTTAGTGTGTGGCAGGCGACATTTAAAGCTATAATTACTATCCAATTAAACTGGGGGCCTAACCACAATCAAACACAAACACAGCGCACACACTGGCAGACGAACTAAAAAAATTAGAAATGCGCACACACACACGCGCACATGTTCACTTCCCCCTTCTCCCAACACACACACACGTTCACTCACACTCCAGGCAGCGCAGCAGCACCTGTTGCTGTGTGTCCTCGCTCGTTCTTTCCCTGCGGTCGCAGCTCATTTATGCTCAGAAAAAGAGACTCTGTTTGGAGTTGGTCACGCTGAATTTCTCACCAACAATAGCCAGAGATGATTATTTGTGATGATGTTTGAGTTGATCGCTAATGACTGAAGCAGTGAACACATCCAGGTCTATGTAGACTTGGATTCATGGTTTGGAAACACGGACATTTTTTTGATGTAGTGATGTAACAGTAGCTTTGTGTTAGAAAAAGTGTTCCAAGAGATGCACAATCCATATTTAACTTTGAGGTTTTAGAAATTCAAGTTGGAAGCTTAAAAATCCAGTAGTCATTACTGTCCCAGCATGGTTTTGTCACGGTGTGTCATTCTGAGTTACCTTAATGATGACTCAGTTACAAGTGGAACACAGCTATCATTAACTTTTACTATTTACACACGTGCTTTTCTCACTGTCAATTGTGAAACACTTTCTGTAACAGGTCTAAGTGTTGCGCTTGTTAAATCTGAAATCTAAACCATATACCTGCACCTTAAAGATAGTGCCATATTGCCAAAGGTGAGGTTCAAACCCAACCAGATATTCCTGATATAATGTGGACGAGCTGCATGTGAGAATGAATAGTCAGTTGGCCTTGGATTTGCTCGGCCCTCGAGCCCTCTACTACAAAGTCCAGGTCAGAATGTGATCTCAGTTGTGTATGTCGTGCCTCCCACATGTTCTACCCACACCCCCTGCTGAAATCATGTGGAATTTCTCCCCATGTGAGAATGTGTGTGAATTGGATAATCTCCCAGAAATGTGCTCTACATGTGTGAATATCCATTGTCACATACTGTATGTACTCTGGACTATGTCTGGAGAATGAGATCCGACTTGCACTGTGCAGAGCTGTGCGTTCACACATGCTGCACACAGCAGGAGATTGTCCGGGTAAGGCCGGAGATATGCCTGCTGTTAACTACGTAGTCAGGCACACAACACGGACATGGACGTTTGCAGCTTCGGCTGTGGCCATTTACCTTTTATGCTGTCGTCACTGCTGTTTTCATCACGGTACAATCCGCTGTGCAATCTGTAACATTGATTTCATTTCCTCATCAGATGACTCCATTCTTCTATCTCACATTGTGTTTTCATCTTCATCTTCCTCTTCTAAAAACAGATCTTCATGAAGAAGAGACTTCCTTTTCAGACAGGAAGGATTATGTCATTGTCTTCCTCCGTGTGGTGACCTTTCTAAACTCTTCACACAAACACAAACTACGCAAGGATGTATGTGAACCATGGTGCAGATGACGCAGCTGTAAACTATGTACATGCGTACAGTAAACCTGTAGCCAAAGAGTAAGGTCTCAGGAAGTGAAGGAACATGCAGGAAGCACCATGTGACATACAAGGTTCACCAAAGTGTTCACACCTGGGCTCACGTGGAAATCACACAGACTTTGACTATATCCTGCCAGACCTCTAGTACAGTTTACTGCTCGTGCTGAATGACTCAGTAGTTCATGTTCTCGCATGCAGCTCACCTGGGTGAAGTCTGCAGATGTTCAGGTTCCAGTGCATGTGTGACAGCAGCTTATGTAAAATGGCTTTATTCCCTTTCTTAATTGAGCACTGTGGTTTCTTTTCACATGTGGACACACGTGTGCACTGAGTATAGTCAAAGTACAGACTACAGTGCAAAACATTTTTAGAAACAAACCAAATTACCTTATTTAAATTAACTATAAAATGTTGCTAGTATTGTGGAAAACAAGAAATGCTAGCTTGTAAAATACATGAATTCTATCTGCAATGTCCTTTTACATTTATTTTAAATTGTCAAATCCTCAGAAATCAAACCATATTGAGCTGAGCAAGTCGTTTTTGTAGTCATAGTGATGATAATTCCTAGCTTTACACTGGAAGTGTCCTGAAAAACAAACTGTACATTTGATGTACAAGTACAGTTTTACTTTCTGTTATTCCAATAAACAACACGTGTGCTAAAGCTAAGCTAGCTAGCTTATTGTTACTTTGTTAGAAAACTCTCCAGGTCTTGTGTAGACGCTACCTGGAGGAGCAGTATGTGGGATGTTCACACCTTGTTTAAATGTTTTTACATAAATAACACGTTAAAAATGAACCTTTACATTATTCATTATACACGGGGGTTCACACCACACTGCTTTTGTTCCTACAGCATTGGATTTTTACATGGGTAGAATATTCACAAAATAATTCACATTGTACTGCTTGTTTTGTATTTTCATCAGGGTTTAAAATGCTTCTAAAAAAAACTTTTCATAAATGATCCCTATGTAGTTAATCTTTCTGCTTCTGCTAAATCAGTACATTTATAAGAATCTCAGACATATAAAGATCCTAAAATGTTCCTATTATCCTGCCTCTGACACCAAAACAACGCAGACTGAAAAGCCTCATTTAACGTAAGAGAAAAACTTAATCCTGCTAACAAAGCCATCATCACTTCAGCAGCAGCTTTGTGAAAATGTCTTCTGTTACAACTACTCATAATCAGAATCATAAGCAGCCTGACATCATGATTACTGACACGGCAGCATCCATCCATCCATTTCTGCCAGTTATTACTTCTATTAATATTAACCAAGTATTGCTTCAGTGCCTCAGGGCTCTTATGTTTCATCAGCACGTCATATAAATGTTTAAAAATGTGCTATTTCTTGTCATGTCTTTGTTGTGGCAGTTATCCCAGAGATGAGTCTCCATTCAGTGACATTTCTACTTGTTCAGTGGACAGACAATAGACTACCGGGTGTCCTGTCTGTCTGCATCCTTCCACTCTCGTGTGTTGTTCACCCACAGTGGAATAAATGAGGCAGCGCACAAGGAGTTTATTTAACACTCAGATTTTTCAGTCACACTGTTTTAAGACAGTGAGAATTGAAGTTCACCGAAAAAAACAGGCACTGGCCCTTTAAATGGAGAACCTGCTGGATGACTCCTTAGAATAAAGAGTGAAAAAACAAAGCGTGGAGGTGAGTGAGGAGCTGTACTCACCACTGCGGACGCACACGCGACAGGCATCGTCCTGAATTAGAAAACGCAACACGAGCAAACGTCCGTCTCCAAGTTGTCTTCTGCACAAACACTTCTCATCTCTAGATGTGTCTAACCTTCATCATCATCATCATCATCATCACCATCCTCCTCCTCAGCTTAGTGGAGGAGACGAGCTGAGACACACTCTGATGCGGCTGCAGTCTCAACTGCAGCGTTTTATAGTCTGTGCGTCCAGGTGGACCGCTTCCACACAGTGCGGGGTCGCAGCCTTGTTCGCTGGGGTAATTCCCATAGCGATGACGGATGAGAGCTACGGTGTAATCGCCGCCTCGCCCCCCGTCCAGGCTGTGTCAGTGTCCGGCGGCTCTCCCGTGCGCGCTCCGCAGGGCGCACACGCTGCCGCGGTGACGTCGACGCGAAGAGGCGGAGTTAGAAACGTGTCTCAGCCAATCGCAGCTGATTAAGACCCATGAATGTCACGTCCTTGAAGAACAATTTTCTGGTACTTTCAGGTACATGGTGTCTGGGAGATCACACACATCACTCTGCGTCCTGTGTCCTGCTGGTTTTCACACATCCTCACACACAGATATCTATTCTCAATAAGTCTTTATTATGCTTAAAAATACTCACTTTGAAACTTTAACCCTTAATTTATATTGAAGATACACTATGTAATAATTCCTGTGTAAAGCTGAACTAATGAATATGTCTTCAATCTACACATAGTCATAGTCACCACCACTGGCAGCAGGGCTTCCGTGTCAAGTCCTCCAACTTTATCACTTTTGTAAAAAAGTATTAGCCACCTTCCTCATTTTTTAAGTTTTTGCATATTTCTCACACTTAAATGATTCAGATCATCAAACTAATTTTAGTATTACACAAAGACCACATCTTTTGACAAGCTGAATTCAATACCACTTGCCACACCCAGGCCTGATGACTGCCAGACCTGTAAGAAATCACTTAAATAGAAGCTGCCTGACAAAGTGAAGAACAATAAAAGAAAAGATCTTACAAAGCAACACATCAGTATGTATGTATCAGTCTAGAAAAGGTTCCAGAGGCATTCCTAAGGCTTTGGGACTCCAGCAAACCACAGAGAGACAGTGGTGCTACAGGGGGTCATAAGAGTCAGTCAGGTCAGTGTTTATGATAAGAAAGAGACTGGGCAAACATGGCATCCATTAGGGTTACCCTAACCCTAACCCTGACCAAAAAGATAATAATCTTGATTTTCCCTAAGACTTTTAGACAAATATTCTGAGGACTGGTGAGACACATACATCTGGTGGAAAACTAGCACAGGAGTTCACAACAAAATATCATATCCACAGTCAAGCATGGTGGTGGTAGTGGTGATGGCCATCACCATTAGTTGTCGGGACCTTTTGCTGCTCTTTCAAATGACGATGTTTGAAATGGGACAAGGGCCAATTGTGTTGGAGATGGAGCTAAGAGATGCTGAGCATGTGTCATTTTTCTTTGAAAAACTGTTATTACTTCATAACTACTCGTGTTTATGAGATCCCAGAACATTAGGATTCGAACTATTTAAGTAACCTACCTGATACTCAAACTGAATGTACCATAGTATATCAATTTATGCAAGTAGCAGGTCTAAGTCTGCTTCCCCTTTCTATGCTGCCTTTTCATTCCACCCCAGGAAGAACACTTCACACGTCCACCAGAGAGACCACGCCTATCAATCCATTTAGGAGGCATGAAAGGTTGTAGGTGTTGTGACCATTACTTCTCAACAACTCTTTCCTATACTCACCTTTCTATTGTTCACCCACTGAGCCTATTCAGGTCAGAAATGGAAAGTGGGAAATGAAACTACCCTGGAGGGTAAGTTGGGCTTCATAATCAACTTTTCTCAGACTGGAGAAGCTGCTTGCATGAAATGTTTCAAAATAACAAGAAAGAGGTCCAGTTGCTATGACTTGGTTTGAAGATAAGCTCACCTGAATGGCTACAAAGACAAGACAAAAACACAAGAAAGATACTAGTGTGTCACAACCAGTAAAAAGAAAATCTACAGTATCCTAAAATCACCAAATTCCTCCTTAAATGTAGGGAACAGGGCTGGAAGGTGGCTTTGTGAGCCTGTTTGTATCCCATAATGTGTGGTGCAGCCTGGTCTCGATCAGAGCCATTGAGCAAGGCTAAACAGGCCTTAGGATCACAGTTCAGTATAATGGAATGACTCAGTAATGGAAACCAGGCTGGTGACTGTTTCTCTCTAAACCAACATGAGGGCATTCTTTGAGAATTTAGCTGTTTTTAGAAATCGCTTAGTAATGAAGTTCAGCATGTGAATAATTTAGAAGCATTTTGATCTCGTGCTTTACATTTCAGGTTTACAAATCTGTTAGCCTTATTTGGCTCTGCTGTGGAAAGCAGGTCAGCATGACTCCCCCAGAGGGATTTTTATGTACATCACAGATGCAGTGAGCTGCTTTTTGACATACTGTAATATTATCCATGACACTGTAGTGAAACTGTGATGGATGGTAAGATTTGGGATTTCACCAGAATTACCAAACAAATAAATGCTTCACCATCAGGCTGCATATTGGTGTTGAAATGTAGAAGGTAATGTAATATGTTTTCAATCTACTACCCTTAGTAGATAACAAACTGTATAACATAATGCAGTTTACTCCTAGTAAACCACAGTATAGTTCATTAGTTAGTGAGCTTTAAAGCATACTTGCCAACCCGCACAAATTTCCCAAAAGACTCTTTTTTCATCTCCCTCTCTCGATTTTCTCCCACTGTCAAAATTCTCCAGCATCTCTCATGATTTTTTTTATTAGTTCATACTTCAAACTAATTTATCACAACCTGATCATGTTACTGTGCATAATGAGAGTAGTAGATCACTGTTTACTTGAGCTCTTGAACATAACCGCTGTGAAACAGACTGTGTGATTTACTCCTTTATCCCACAGCTCCCTCTCTTGTTTATATATGGACAGAGTCAGGTGGGCTTTTTCCCCTGGTTTCAGGGCTTTATGCTAAGCTAAGCTAGCCTTTTGGCTTTAGTTTCATATTTATAGAGGCAATTTCTACACACACAAACACTTAACCCTCCTGTCGTGTTCACCTCCCGCCCCTTACTTTAGTGTTCCCGGTCAAAATTGACCGGCCTGTTTTAACTGCTTCTAAATCAGCACAAAAACCATTTTTCACCACTAAATTTTTATTCAACATTCTTTAGCTGGGAACAATGTCTCAAAGTAGTGTTTAACATGAATTTATAGAATTAGACATATAATAACTGCCGTGAAAATACAAATAAGCAATGAAAATGTATTACAAAATGAACATCTAATGTAAAAAATAAATAGAAAACAAAAGACCAAACTCAACATGAAGTCGTGTGTGTGTGTGTGTGTGTGTGTGTGTGTGTGTGTGTGTGTGTGTGCGCGTGCGTGTGTGTGTGTGTGTGTTTTAGCCATCTGTCTCTGTTGTACTTTTCCTAACTCTCCTCTTCCATCTGTTCATTAATTTAGGGCCTGTTAGCTCCATTTCTGTGTCTTGTGTCACTGTCAGTCATCCATCCCTTTATGGTCACATCC
>OMLM01016010.1:0-14225 GCA_900302695.1 Helostoma temminkii | reverse complement strand
CACACACACACACACACACACACACACACACACACACACACACACACACACACACACACACACACACACACACACAGTTTATCACCTCCTGGGTTTTGTTTTTACAAGCATTCACCTTCACTTCCTAAACACTTCCTCTAATCTTATCTAGAACCACTGCTAATCCTAATTCCTACCATAATTTAGGAAGAGAGACCGTTAACTTCTTCTGTGGTGTCCTTCCATGGACTCCACAGACCATTACAGATGTTAACCAGGTACATGAGGCAGCCATAATCTCACAACCATCTCACAGTCTGGAGTCCGGAGGTTCAGTTCCAGGACCAGTCCAGAAGCTGCAGTCTGCACAGTTGAATCTGTAACTTTGCTGTTTGCCTGTGCAGGTTCTGCAGGCGCTGCAGGTGAAGTACGGGGACCTGTATCGACAGGACAACGTGATTATGAGCGGGACTCACACTCACTGCGGACTGGGCGGATATTTCCAGTACATGCTGTTCATGATGACCAGTAAAGGTTACATCAAGGAGTCCGCTGAGGCTCTGGTCAATGGCATCGTCAAGGTGTGTGTGACTTGATTGGTTTAAGTAAAGAACATACAGCTGCAGGGGCCAAATGAGGCCAAAGATAGGGACGTAAGGCCCAGTCCCATTTCTCCCTCTTAGCTCTACCTGCAATACAGTCTCACGTCACAGTGTCACACATCTCATGATGTCTGACACTCTGAACTGTCTGTCTGTCTGAAAATTAACTAAAGACCGGACGATGTGAATTTGCAAACCTTTTTAACCTCCCGTCAGACATCATTACATAACTCTGATACGTGATGTCGTAAATGAGAAGTGATTTCCTGCTTATTGCAACCTGCTGTTTAGCGGCAGACGAACACATCAGTGCAGAATGGAGATTACAGCAACAACAGCATCTTGGAAGCTGTAAACACTCATCACGTGTTTTACGTAGCAGGTTGCGACACCGTATGATGATTAATAACGATATAGTAGTGGTGTCTCATTTCTTAGGGGAATATTTTCAGCTCTACCTGTTGCCACTCTGTTTCAAGGGGGAAGGTGTAAGGGTAGGGGAAGGGGTAAGATTGAGAAATGGAATTGGGCCTAAATCTTGTTTCCAGGGTTTAGACATAGCCCATCTTAAAGGAGTATCTTCAGAATATAGGCAGGGCCTCATACTCAGTAATTGTATGTATGTTTCTTCCAGAATGTAGTCAGAGCCCATTCTAACATGGTTTTGTTAGGCATAAGACATTTGCTGTATGATAAATAAGGTTTATCATCACATTTCCATCCAGGCAGCCAGACATCAGAAAACTGGAAGACAATTTTAAAAATTATATAATTGAGTGGACTGAATATTTTATTAGTATTGTGGATCTGGGTCATTTATATACATATACTTTCTAAAAACTCAAAATATGTTTCCAGAGTATAGACATAGCCCACCGTAACATGAAGCCAGGCAGGATTTACAGGAACCGAGGAGATCTGGACGACAGCAGCCTGAACAGAAGTCCTCACTCCTACCTGAACAACCCAGAGGACGAGAGACACAGGTACAAGATGACACGGAGAGAAAGATCAATTGTTCCGATGTGTAGAACCATTATTGATTATTGATTAACTGTCTCTTCAGGTATAAGTGGAACACAGATAAACAGGTGGTGGTGCTGAAGTTCACTGATCTGGATGGAGATGGGATTGGTATGATCAGGTAAAGCCACACAATAATAATCCTACTACAACTACTACTACTACTACTACTAGTAGTAATACTATTACTACTACTACTACTACTACTACTACTACTACTAATAAGTTTATATGTGACTGGCCACTGGTCTGACTCCTCACAGCTGGTTTGCCGTCCACGCCGTCAGTATGTTCGACACCAACAGGATGGTGAGCAGCGATAACATGGGCTACGCCTCCTATCTGCTGGAGCAGGACAAGAACCTCGGAGCGCTACCTGGACAGGTAACAGGCAGAGGTGGTACTGACGTAGTGCTGCAGTTACTGAAAAACCACAGTATTTTAACCACTGTTGATACCACGAATGTCCAGTCTAGTCCAGATGTTCCACATGTTCAGTTTAGTTCATGAACAGATTTAGGACAGAACCACTTCTGATTCTGACTGTTCACTGTGAAAAAACACCAAACCAAGTTTTAGTTAGTGGCTGAACAGAAGAAAATATTTACCTGAAAATGGAGGTGCTCTATTTAAAATGGCTGTAATTCCTAAACAATAAATTCCATATTTTAGAAAACTCCTTAAAGTAAAGCTGAAAGTCTGCACTGTGATCACATCCTGGTTGTTTTCTTTTAAATCCCCTGTGGTGGTGGATGAAGGCAGAATCATAAAAACTCATTAGGCTCAAGGAATAAAGTAAGATTGAGTAAAATGTGAGCATAGCATAAGATGTAAATACTGTTGTACCTGTTGTACCTGAGTACAGTACTAGCAGTAATGTTACTTCCACCAATGTGCACAGGTTCGTGGTTGGATATTTGTTGAAACAAAAAGATAAAAATAACTTTTTAAACAAAATTACAAAGTGGTTCAGTCCCAGTTTTTTCTTCGACATCAGCCGTTTCTCATCTTCACCAAACTAATAATAACACAATAATACACTAACAGTGTAACACGTTCTGTATCAGGGAAGTTTCGTCGCTGGTTTCTCCTCCAGTAACCTCGGCGACGTCAGTCCGAACACCAAAGGACCTTACTGTGCGAACACTGGACTGCCCTGCGACTACCTGAACAGCTCCTGTCCTGTGGGAGGGGTAAGTACACACACACTCACATATTCATATGGTGTAACCAGCTGTAAACACAGTGTTTGTCTGTCAGACTAAGATGTGTAAGTCGACTGGACCTGGAGACGACATGTTCGAGAGCACGAGAATCATCGGACATAGCATCTACAAGAAGGCCAAGGTACCTGTCTGTCTGTCTTTATCAGTAACAGTAAATAATCTTTGGTATTTGAAAAACAAAAACACACTTGTTTACTTAGTTTGCACAGACCCTGTTTACTATTAGTACTGCTAGTACTGCTAGGGTAGTATTAGTACTGTGACCTGTCCACAGTCCAGGTGTACCCTACCTCACAGCCCAATGAATTAAATGAAATTAAATAGATGAAAGCATGTTCCTGGTGCTGCCCCCTGCAGGAGCTGTACGCTAACGCAGTGGAGGAGGTGACCGGGTTCCTAAACGCTGCTCATCAGTGGGTCAACATGACAGACGTCACGGTTCAGATCAACGCCACTCACACAGTCAGTACCAGTACCAGGACCAGGGCTCATATGAATATGGAGTCTGTTCAACAGGAATTAATTAATTTAAATAAACACTGTGTGTGTGTGTGTGTGTGTGTGTCAGGGCAGGACATGTAAACCAGCTCTGGGTCAAAGTTTTGCAGCAGGAACAACAGACGGAGGAGGAGACCTCAACTTCACTCAGGGTGATTTTACTGTCACTCTACTCACTTCCAGACTCTCTACTGTTGTTAGAATTTAGATTAAACTGTGTGTGTGTGTGTGTGTGTGTGTGTGTGAAGGTGCCGTGGAGGGCGACCCGTTCTGGGAGGGGATCAGAGACACCCTTCTGGGCAGGCCGTCCAATGAGATCCTGGAATGTCATCAACCCAAACCGATCCTGTTCCCCACTGGAGAGGTGAGGCGACACTGACCGAACACATGATGAGGCAGCTGTGTGTTGTTGTGTGTTCACACACTGTGTGTGTGTGTGTGTGTGTGTGTGTGTGTGTGCAGATGAACTGGCCTGTGCCCTGGCATCCTCAGATCGTTGATGTCCAGATCATCACCATCGGATCAGTGGCGGTCTTAGCCATTCCAGGAGAGATGACGTAACTATGTTTTACTATTAGTACTGCTAGTAATACTGCAAAGGTAGTATTAGTACTGCGACCTGTCCACAGTTCAGGTGTACCCTACCTCACAGTATTACCACTAGTAATACTGCTGATATCACTGCAGTTACTATGAAAAGTGATGATACTGCTTCTAATATTACCAATGATTGTACCAATAATACTACAGTCAGATACTACTACTACACTGCTGATGCGACTAGTTCCCTCGCTCTGTGTACCGTTTACAGTATTTATATTTGTGTTTGGACAGCACTATGTCGGGGAGGAGGTTGAGAGACGCTGTCAAACAGGTGAGAAGCGACACACCTGGACACTTACACAGTATTACTACACCAAGTGTTGAAACATTACTGTGTGTACTTCTGTTCTCAGGAGCTGGAATCAGAGGGGACGTTCAGGGACTCTGAGGTGGTGATCGCCGGCCTGAGTAACGTGTACACTCACTACATCACCACGTATGAAGAGTACCAGGTACACGTCCACCGAAAGGAAAACGGTCAGAACATGCGACCAGCAGGAGGAAACTGATTCTTTACTGACACATTTACTTCCTGCGTTGTTCAGGTGCAGCGCTATGAAGGCGCCTCCACCATCTACGGTCCGCACACGCTCAGCGCCTACGTGCAAAAGTTCAGAGGTCTCGCCAAAGCAATCGCACAGGTGAGACTGAGCAGTTTACACCTGTGTTGGATTATTTATAATAAAAAAGGGAGAATATGCTTCTTGCATTTGAATTTCTCCTCACATGGTGGTTCTGTCACTGTAAGACGAAAACGAAGCTGGTGTGTTAATGTGTTCTCAGGACAGAGTGTCAGAGCTGCCCCGCGGCCCTCAGCCTCCCTTCTTTACGGAGTTTCTTAACAGCTGGATGCCTCAAGCGGCTGTCGACAGAAAACCAGCCAACACCAGCTTTGGAGACGTCCTGCAGCAGGTTTACCCCGTGTATAGACAGGTGGGACACGTTCAGAAGCTGGTCTTTCTCTGCTCACACTGTCTGTGCTGAGGGGTTCCTCAGGGCTCAGTACTGGGCCCATGTGGTCCACTATCACAACAGAGACACAGTCCAGAATTAACTCGCACTCACATTTATTTCACAAAATGCTGATCTTGAGGCGCTGAGCTTCCTCTCTGTTCGACATGTGTCAACTCCCGTGTTCTCTCTCATCATCTCTGTTTATAATGATGAGTCTGGTTCTTCTACGAAATGAGAACCATCTTTCTGAATCCAACTCTATGCTGATGACACCTGTGAACATATTAACTAAAGCCTTTCCTGTATTTTTCAGGGTGATATTGTCTCGGTCACGTTCGTGGCAGGAAACCCCAGACATTCTGGAGACATTGTAAGACAACAGCAGCTTCTTTGTCCTTTTCTCTGAATTTACTTGTCTCTGTGTTTGTGTCCATGTTAGTTTTGAGGAGTAGATAACTTCCTGTGTCTTGTCATGTTGTAGAGAGATAAAACCTTTGTTACTGTGGAGCGTCATGACAACACAACAGGATCGTGGGAGGTGGACTACACAGATGCATCATGGGAGACAAGGTAGGATCAGTGTGTAGTCTATGTGAAGGACAGTGTCGGAAGAAGCATTCAGATAAAGTACTAATATCTCACTCAGTACTCACATATTACACATATTGTTATATGTAACAGAATCAACAGAATGTAAACAGAATTTTATGTCCACACAGCAGAAAGAACAAAAACAATATTAACTACTTAAAATAAAACAAAAGGTCACTTTTTAGATGCTGGAAATGTTCAGATTTTTTGTTAATATAAGTAGTTATGTAATAATTTACATTTAGTCATTTGGCAGACGCTTTTATCCAAAGCGTCTTACAAGTGAGGTACAAAACAAGCAAAACTCTAAGTCAAGGATAAAATTTAAATAATTTAAAAAATAATAATCAAACTATGTAATATGATTGTTTTCTACTTAATTTTTGTATTTTAATATTTAATCTATTAATGCATACTTTCTGCACACACATTTAATTGATAATTTAAAAAATTTAATTGCAAGTGAAAATATTTAAATAAAAATATATAAATGATCTTCTTCTACTTGTGGCCATGTTTAAAGCCTAAATCTGAGTCGCAGTGTCCTCTCAGACACCTTCACCTCTCACATGACGTCTCTCGCTGCAGGTTTCACTGGCTGAAGGGTCCAAACCAGCAGAGCAACGCCACCATCGAGTGGCACATTCCCGTGTCGGCTCCCAGCGGCTCCTACAGGATCCGACACTTCGGACACAGCAAAGAGTGGAAAGGTCTTCAACAAGTCATCACAGCGTACGAAGGAACGTCTGATGTCTTCACAGTCTCCACCAGCTTCTACTATCGCTGATGTTATTCATCCATCCACAGAAGAATCACCTGATTCCTCCTGGACTTTCCGCACAGCTCTGTTTGCTGTGGGTTCAGAAACTCTTCAGGGGCGACTACTGAAGGGTAAAATGTTAAATAGCTTAATATAGCAGAAGTGTAGTAGCTCTGTGTCTCTCTAATCATCTGCATCTTTGTGATTTTGTGAAACATCTCTGTAAAAATGACACAGTCGCATTAATAGCAAAAATATTTAATTTAACCTTGTAAGTATAGAAATGCAAACCAGAACTGCACAACAACACAGGGATTTTTTATCCAGTCCATGTTCAACTGTGAAGCAAGAATAATTTCCAACAGTGACGTGCACAGAGGCAGCGTTCAATAGGGGACAATCAGAGACAACATTTTACATCATGAAACATTTCACCACTTCGTCTGAGCAGAGACCGTGTTCTTACATCACTGAATGAATTCACTGCTGGATTATGATCATGTTGCACTGTACTCACACACGGCAGAGACGCATGCTTTTGGAAACTCTCTGCTGAATCACACTCTGACATGATGGTAAAACACAACCTGCTGTTTTCCTCTGATTATTAAAGAAAACACTGACATTCGCCAACTGTTCGTGTTTGTTACCTTTCTGTCGCTGAGCCCTGCAGCGTGAAGCCCTTTTCTTCTAACAGCGCTGTGGTGAGAAATATGTTTGTGTCCATCTGACAGGACCTGTCTCTGAATACAGGCCATACAGAATTTGGATAAAAATAAAATCTCTTTTTCAATGTAAAGTGCTATGATATGAATACATTATTCATTATTTCATGTTGTGTTCAGGAACACGGTGACATACAGTATACTGACAATAATCTGTACATTGCATCTTTGTCCTCAAAGTTTCCAGTCTGTACTCAAGACACTGGACCTCTTTCACTTTCACAGATAATCTGAGATGATGAACGTGGCTCTTTGTGAGTGCAGAGTGTGGAATCTGCTCTTAGTGACATTAAAGTTCAAGCGGTCGAATGTCTGTGAGCAGCATGCGTTAGTCAGCATGCTGAATCAGCACAGGGCCCTTCAGTGAGAAAGACCGCTCTGATTGGCTGTTCATCTTATACCCCTTCCACTGAGCCAGTACGAGCTCTGGTTCAGTGCTTCATCTCAAACCAGTTTCCACAGCCAAAGAACCATCTCAGCCAGGAAGACTGGTTCCCTAAAAGCTGACTGCATCGCGAGCTGGACTGTGGTGACCAACGAGTTCAACAGTTGATTAGTTTTAACAATGAAAACATATAGAACATAATCTCACAGTGAGCGACAAGCAGCTCATGTGTTGGATGTGAGTTTAGACTCAGACTCATGAGCAACACTCGTACAGAGACACTGAAGGGGCTGTGGTTAGCGGTGCTGTGAAGGCAGAGGTGTAGGGTAATGACGTGGCCCAACTTTAGACCAAAACTAGCACCAAGTTCTCGTTGGTAGAAAAGGGGTATGAGCGAATCCGATCACTAGAAGAGAAATGGACCCCAGTGTGGCCTCATTCTGGATTAAACTATAAACCTGCTGCAGATGCTGGCACACAGACCACTGCCACCTGCTGGTACTGAGCTACTTACTACAAAATCTTAGTCTGTACTTCTGTGCAGTTGGTTTGGTGCGTCACAGCCTTTAGTGGACAGAGGATGTGATTTTGTTAAAGAGTTTTTCTGAACCTCAAACACTCAGCTTCAATGTTCTCATGATGTTTTTTAGAAAGAAGTCTCAGTGTCTTGATTTGATTGACAACAGCAATTCATAGATCGCTTCTGGCTTTTGTCCTCCACATCCCATTTGACAGATTAAAGTGCTTTCAATCACACACACACACACACTTTGGTCCAATAAAAAAAAAAACATGTCACATTTACGGCACCTGTTGAGTTTCCCCTCCAGACTGGATGACTGCAGGTAAACAAACACTGGATGCTGGTTTACAATGGCTGGTCTGGACTCTGGTCTGGACTCTGGTCTGGACTCTGGTCTGGACTCTGGTCTGGACTCTGGTCTGGACTCTGGTCTGGACTCTGGTCTGGACTCTGGTCTCTTTAAAGACTTAATAATGTTCTGCTGGAGCATTTACAGTTTCCACAAATGTTCAGTTTGGAGGAGCAGTGAGACTTGAACAATGGACAGAGACGTTTATACACGTTAAGGTAACACGTCACGTTATAAACACGTTGTATTAAGATACGACAGCGTTGGGGGGGCAGGGGGGAGTTTCTGTCCTGTCTCACATGGTTTTGGTGACGTCCTGTTTGCTGAGGAGGACTTCCAGCAGCCGGAGTTGCGCTTTGAGCTGTTTGTACTCCTGGTATTCCTCCTTCATGGGGGAACGATCCTCTTTCTGACAGATTCTGTAAGAATCAGGAGCAAACACGTAACGAGCTTCAGACATCAGACTAAACAGAACCAGAATTATCAAGAGGTTCTACAGCAACAGAGACCACAACTGGACCAGATTAGGGACGTCCTGATACCACTGTTTTCCTCACTCACAGTAGGAGTACTTACATTTGAGTATTTGCTGATACTGAGTACTGATAATGACTACCACAAACATTAAAGTGCAGTAATTTCAAACACTGTAATCAGATGCTGCCGTTTTGTGACTGTGACTAAATAAAATACACAAATAAAAAAATCTCCACAGGTAAACAAACATGTCACTGCACAGAATTGATGTCTTCCAGGAGAAGAACATTAATAAACTGTTTTGACCCCAATTCCCAACACATCATCAACACTTCTCTGCACCCGCAGAGCCTCATTAACACAGGACAAGCGAGCCAGCACAGCATCATCCTGTATCATGTTTCTGGTGTTGTCTCTGAGTACTACACAGTTTTAACAACCAACACTATACTGAGTCAGATCTTCTGTTACTTCAGTCTGCAGGTTTTCTCTGGACATTTTCTCTCCCTTCTCCGGTGTCTGATGCAGTGGTGGTCGCTGCTGCTGCTGCTGCTGGTGGTATTAGCGAACTGATTGTACTGTGTGTTATACTGACACTTGTCTCACACCTGTGACATTTCTCCACCTTCACCTACCTGCTCACCCAGCACAGATTAACTTTTAAAGTGGTATCTGAGACGTTTTACAAGTACAAGTATTAGAAGATGAAGACAGTATCAGACCAGATACCTGATACACCAGATGATGATCAAGTTAATGTGAGTCTTCAACACTTATGATCTTATTGAGTGTGAATGGAACATCTGTATCTGATTAACATCTGTTGTTTTCTACTTGATCCAAATCCTGCAGGTCCTGGCTTGAACATACAAACTTTATCATCTGTAATAAGTGGCTCTGAAACTGTCACGGTTTGTCCCTCAGCACAGACACCGACAGGAACAGATTAGCTTCCACTGTTGGACTCTGGACAGCGTTTACTCACCTTCCAGTCTGACGGTAAAACTCATCCTCAAACTCTCTCAGGGCTTTACGCCTCGTCTTCTTCTCTGCTCTTGTCTCGCGCAGACACCGCAGCAGCTGGGACCTGGTTCAGATGGAGGACAGAGGAAACACTGGAGAATGAAAACTGGACAGATACAACACAGACGTGTACTGAGCTTAAAGTTCTAACACTGCTGGTACCAGTGAAGAAATCGTTTTTCACAGACCTGGAGGCCGCGTGCAGGTTGGCCATGGTGAGAGCGGGCGGCTGACGGACAGCTTTCACTTCATCTAATGGGGACACGAAGGCCGGGTCGCTGTCCCGGTCGCTGTCTTCCTCGCCGACCGTCGGTCGGGTTGCCGTGGTCGGAGGCAGGACGAGAAGTTCATTGGCTGTCGCTGAGCTCATCGAGTCGTCATCAGAACCTTCCTCTTCCTCCTGAGAGACAGAAACACGACAGGAAAACTCCACAGACTGTTCGTCTTCTCATGGTTTATTATTTCAGGTTCTTCTTGTTTGGTTGTTTTATCTAAAGTCTTTGTCCTGCACAACATCATAACGAGTCAGTGTGTCCATATCCAGTGTAACTAACAGAACTTTTCTGAACTTTTTATGTACTTAATCATTCTCTCTCTTTCTTCTGATAAAGGGGGTTTTTCCTCTCCAATGTCTTTCAGTGCTGCTCAGTGGGATTTGTTGGCTTTTCTATATAATTCTATATAGTTGTATTGTTAAAAGTCTTAAACCTGAAAGATTGTAAAAGTGTCTTGAGATGACTTTTTTTCACAGTGGGAAGATGTTCGGTTCCCAGCTGGCTCCATGTAAGGATACTATTACTTCCACTGACCACTGACTGCCTTCGTCTACCTGCCTACACTGTCACCTGTACAGTGAAACAGAAAGTACCAAGAGCTTTTCCCTAGTCCTGCAGGTTTTCTCAGCCCTGGGCAGTGTCTGGCAGGCTTCATTGTGACAAAATGCTCTCTGAGCTGAGTGCTAACGTTAGCATGCTACAGCGTTTCTTACTATGGTGGTGAAGGTGGGGCTGGCACACAGTAAACGTTTGATCATCTGGTATCTGTCGTACAGAGGCTTGACCAGGTTTTTCTCCTGTTTAGTTCCCTGAGAAAGAAATGAGGACACAACTTTACTGAGAGAACCTGTTGTTGGGAACGCAGGCGCACTGAGATGAGATGTAATTATGACACAGATGATGCACTTCAGCAGCTTTTCTTTTCATTCATTCATATGAAAGCAGCAGCAAAAGCAACATTTTAATTTCTGATTAGTGTTATTGTGAACGGGCACAGTTACAGTAACTACACAGCACGGACTCACTGAGTTAGAGGTGTATCACGATAATGTGTGAAACTGAATTGATTCTCAAGATTTGAAAAATCTAAAGTTAATAATTTACATCCTTGGCAGACAGCGGTTCATCTAGTGATGTGTTTAAAGACCCAAACCTGTCAGTGTTGTCTACATTGTTTTTTTTCCTATGATTTCATAAGACTGGATATTGTATAAGATATTGTATGGTAACCTGTGTGTGTGACGTGAGTACCCACAGCTAAAACTGTACTAACACCAGAGTGGAAGTACTGTACTGCTGAGAGGACTCACTGGTCGGCCGTGCAGACTCTCGAAGTAGAGCAGACATTTCTGAAGAGTGATCTTCTCCAGCACCATCTGGGCCTGAGTCATCTCCTGCAGACACACAGTAACAGTACTGCTTTATGCCTCGCAGCTGCACATGCTCCGATACTGTGGTTCTGCAGTTTTACTACTGCATCAGAATCAGCTTTGCATCATTTGAACATTTATTCTACCTAAAAGATTGTGTCTGTGCAGAAACCTTCTCATTATAAAGAGGACTGAATAATGTGATGGCATGCGGTTAGTACAGACAGCAAGACGGGAACAAAACCGAGAAAAGTAAATGAAGTCTGGAGAAGACACAGAACAGAAAGTTGGTTTTGCATCAGTGTAACTCTGCATGAGCCAAACACACCCTGATGTTGTCAGGCAGGTCCAGAGCTTCTCTCTTCTCTCTCAGGCGTCTGAACAGAGACTCCACTGTTTCCTCCAGGGTTTGTTTGTGCTCTGACGCCTCCTGCTGCCCGGAGCCGAACCTGCAGGTGGGAGAAGGTGAAGTGAACACACAGCTGGAACCTCCGGCGATCTGTCCAGGACTAAACTGAAGTTACTGCTCTCAGCTGGGTAAAGTGAGCTCTGTGAAAAATCTCCCACTTCTACATGTGTTTGTTTTATCACTACCTGCAGTAATAACCTCTGCTGTGAGGCCACCCGTGGTGTTACCTGTCTGCGTCTCCTGCACCGCCCTGCTCCTTGGACTCAAACACCGACTGTCTGAGTCTCAACTCTGCAGAAAACACACAGCCATAGTTTACTGCAAGTACAGCGTGTAAATGTACTTCAAGTACCAAGAATAAGTATGTTCAGGGTGATATTTTACCTTTGAGCTGTTTGCGAGCCTTTGCCAGCTCAGCCATCACTCTGACCATCTCTGGGTTCGAGTATTTATCGTTGTGGGACGGCTGAGACACAAACACACCAGGACAATCATCACTGACCCGATTCACTGACTGAACTAAACCTTTAACACGGTACAGGACTGATGAGAGAATCAGGGTCCACATAGTGACAGAGGTGATCTACTGAACTCAGTCTGAATCCTTTCCAGACCTGCTCCTGTGTTTACCTTGTAGTTCATGCCCTGCTCAAACTGGTCCTCAAACCTGCGGACCCTCTTCTTCAGGGCCTGAATCTGCCTGGTGAGGAGTAGGACGGAGGACGGACAGTGGTCTTCGGATCCCTCTGCCCTGCCCCGACAGCGAGAGCTGGACACAAACAGACATGAAAACCGTTTCATTTAATTTAAAAGAAACACTTCATCAGTGCATACGTGTGCATGTGTATTAATATTAATCAGACTGTAAATATCAGTCCCAGAGGCTACTAAGTACTTAGTAGTTTTGCTGGTATTGTAGTACTGTACTTACTGTACTAACTGTACTTCTGTCACCTGCACTGTGTTTCTATCATGGGGATAATTAACAGAATCAGCTGCACTCACATCCTGCTCCACGGTTTAAGCTGAAAGATGTTTGATCCATTTCTGTCTGCTGCATTAATACATCTTATATAATCCATCCTTCGTCATGCTTCGTGACCCACAGCCTGCAGCTGAGGGTTGTGACCCAGTTTCTGGTGTTTATGTCTGTTTACTGCAGGAAAGACGACACGGTCACTCTGACTTCATTTTAACACCACATCCTGCACTGCTGCTGCTGCTGGAGCATCAAGAGTCACTGTAAGAAGGTCACTGAGCAGCACTGGCTCTGAACTGAAGGTCAGTATAAACTGTGAATAAATGTACTAGATGAGGTCAATTAATAACAAACTATACTTGAAAATGCACATTCAAGTACAAAAGACTGGTTCTGATCCTGGTGTACTGTTCACTATTTATTTATTTATACTGTTCCCGTGTAAAACCTGACCCATCAAATAATAGCTAAGAAATATTTTACCCTTGGTGAAAAATAGAAAAATATCATATTTGATACATCAGGCTTGATCTTTCTGACATTCTAGTGAACTTAAGCTGTTATAAAAATGCAATTTCCCTATTGTGGGATTAATAAAGGTTTCTTATCTTATGGTCTTTTTCTGATCACCATCCTTTAAAATCTAAAACAACAAAAGCAAAGATTGTTCACTGTATTTAATTTCACTTCATGGTACAAACCTTATAACTCGTAAATATTATTTTATTAAAATGTCACTGTAAATATACTGTAATATGATAAACCAGTCTTACCTTATTTAAATAATTAAGACATTGTACTGTGCAGTGTTGTAGGCATAAATCAGATCTAATCATAAAATCCATACGATTACTAATACTGTATTTTGTTAAATCTGTTTAATCATATTTTACTCTAAAATAAAAATATTAAGTAATTTAAAGTTGATTACATTTATTAAATATTAATATTAAAATATTGCTATTACTACCATGACTAAACATTTTCCTGTCATAAACCTGTCACTCAGTACCTGAAGGCAGCCATTATAGATTTACCTGTAATCCCCCCACTGCACAGATAATCCAGGAAGCAGGTGACATGTCTCACACTGCACAGTGTTACCTGCTTTAAATGTGGCACCATACAAAGGCTGAGTTTGAGATGTGGACTAACATCTGAACATGAGATCTGATGAATGAATGAATGAATGATAACATCACTCTCATCTCCCATCTACTGTGATTTCATTCTGTCCGAAATGATGTTTTATTGAAACACAATTCATCTTTAGCCACATTTACAGTTTTTAGGAGACAAAGTTGGAATAAACTCCTGTCAAGACTAAATGACCTGATACAAGAACAAGTTTAAAGTCGGTTCCAAAGTAAAGACCGAATTGTCTCAGGTCATAACTGTCCGTCCGTCAGCAGACAGACAGGTAAAGAGACAGGTGAGACTCACAGTATGTACTGCTGGCTGCAGGGAGGCGACG
>OMLM01016009.1:3549-14239 GCA_900302695.1 Helostoma temminkii | reverse complement strand
TGTTGTGGTGTAAAAAAAAATATAAAAAGAAATATAAAAATATTAATATTAATAAAAATATTTATTAACGCATTTAAAATATTTAGTCAATAAAAGATATTCCACAGCGATTTATCCAGTGCTCAGTAATAACAGTATAACAGAATGTATACAGTTCAACTTACACCGAATAACACGGAACCGAGTCAGAACCAGTACCGGTTAGCAAGCGGCTCGGTGCCGTCACTCTCTGCCGGGGACCGAGCGCCTCACACGGGATGGAGGCTGTCGGTACCCGGGGGCGGTTCACCTGATCCGCGGCCCGCTGGAGTGTTCGTGTCCGGTGAACATGTCCGTCTCCGGGATGAAGAAGCAGCTGCACAAGGCCAGCCAGGTAACCGGGACGAACCGAGCCGTGCTGGGTTAGACCTGGTGATGAGATCTGGATCGGGGGGTATTTACTGCGTTTACTGTGGTTTTACTGCGAAACTGGGCCTCTGCTGCTCTTTACTGTCGATCACTGCTGATCCACAGCTTCAGTATCGACCATCAATACTTTATCTATTACTGATAATTAGTGACGTCATTTTCCCTCCTATATTTTCACTAGTTTCATTATAAACCTGCAGTGTTACTGTGTTTAGCTTGTTAGTACTACTACTAGTACTGCTACACTCCAGTGTAATACACAGTACTGCAGCCGTTACTGTTTTTTACTACTAATTACTATTGTGACTACTACATGAACTACTACTGGTAGTAAAAGTACATGAGAAGGATAATAATGGAACATGTAGTACACTAAAGTATCTCTAAAATACACTTACATGTGCAGTATTTGGTGAATATATTTCATATATACTGTGTATAAACTGTCCATCAAGTAAATACCGGATTAGTAAATACTAGTATACTTGTACACAGAAACTGATTCCAGTGCTGCTGTTCTGACTATAATACTAATAATCTGTAGTGGTACTACTGCCTGGTCTGTGATAAGTAGCTAAGTACATGTACTAAAGTACTGCACTTCACTGGAGTATTTGTATTTCAGGTTACTTTTGCTCCACTACTTGTATTTTCCAACAGTAGTTACTAGTTACTTTTTGCAGGTTTAGATTGTTATAAAAAAACATAGGTTTTCTTAGTGGAGTATTTTTACTTTTGTACCTTGAGTCCAATTTGGAGCTTGTACTTGTGTAGAAAATTAATGATCGATTGATTCATTGTGATTAGTTTACTTACTTTGTCCAAATACCTTTGGGATCGTTGTACAGAAACACGGTTGTAATCCAACGTCTTGTTTCGTGTCGCTCAGAGCAAAAACAATGATACTGTGTCTCTGTCCAAATTCTTATGGACCCGCCTGTGTCTGTGTGCAGCTGCTGAGTGAGAGGCTGATGGGGGCTGAAGGAACCAGGATGGACGAGGACTTTGTGAAGATGGAGAAGGTAAAACCACGAACACGTCAGCAGAGTCTCCCGCAGAGAGCTCGGTCTGATCTGTCTGTGTCTCTGTGTGTCAGAGCGTCGCAGTGATCCAGGCTCTGCCGCTGGAGCTGCTGCCCAGAACCACGCAGTTCCTTCAACCAAACCCAGGTACAGAGAGCTGAAAAATCTGAACCGTATAAAAACGTTGTGTATTTAGGTTTATTGTCAGGTTTTATTAGCAAAGAGTATTAAAAAGCGTGAAGAAGAAGAAGATACAGCTTGAGTAATAAACACTGATACAATAAATGCATGAACAAGTTCAGATAGAAACCTTTCATTCTGACTTTCAGGAAAACAGGAAGTTGAGAGCTGACTTTCCTGCTCCTTTGTGTTTCCACAGCGTACAGAGCTAAACTGAGCATGCTCAACACCGTGTCCAGGATTCGAGGACAGGGGAAGTCAGGTTACCCGCAGACAGAGGGGCTGCTGGGAGAGTGTATGCTGCAGTACAGCCAGGAGCTCGGAGCTGCTTCTGAATTTGGTACGATCTGTTCGTATGTTTAGTCTGGGATCCTTCATGTAATACTGACAGCATCTTAAAAACAGAGACAGTGCAGACAGCGTTTCCCTCTGAAAACTGAGAAGAGGAAATCAGAGAGCAGCATGTTATAAAGGCTAGTAACCATTTAACACCCAATAATAATAATAATAATAATAATAATAATAAGCTCAAGGCGGAGGAGAGAACAGATCACTCATCTGCTGCATGTTTACACAGATTTCCAGTGATCCATGTAAACTTTTTTCTCTGAGTAATCTGATTACTTAACAGCATGTAAACACACTCAGTCAGTCAGTGAGCTGAGCTTCCTTCCTTCCTTCCCTCTTCCTTTTGAGACCTTTGCTGGTTTTTCCTCTTTCTATATTCTTCCTCTGGTTCAGGTGGAGCTCTGGCTTGTGTGGGTGAAGCTCTGCAGCAGGTCGCCCAGGCCAGGGACGCGCTGGATGTTAATGTCAAACGCACCTTCATCAACCCCCTGCAGGAGTTTCACAACACAGAAGTGAAGGAGATCAGGGTGAGAGGAGGTGTCACATGACACAACAGTTTTACTTACTAGAGTATTTCTACACTGAGTACTATTTACTTCATTTCTTTTGCACTGGAGCACTGGACTTGACTTTAATTATTAGTCTTTATTATGAATTATTCTAATGTAGAAGTGATGTTTTGCAAGTTTAAATTTTCATTGACATACCCTGAAAAAAACCTGCTCACATAGAGTCTGAATGTGCTAAAGAACGCTGCCTCTTTATTTAAATGTGCTGCTCAGTATCAGCTGAAGAAGCTGAACGGTCGTCGGCTGGACTTCGACTACAAGAGGAGGCAAAGAGGGAAGATACCGGCGGAGGAGGTGCGACAGGCCTGGGACAAGTTTACCACCTCCAAAGAGCTGGCAGAGAGGAGCATGTTCATCCTGCTGCAGAATGACGTGAGTTTAAATGTTTCTCTGTGTAGTGCAGGAACCAGACGCTCCTCTGTGGCAGAACTCAGTGGGTCAGAAGGACTTGTAGACCTGAATCAGGGTGCTCAGGTAGGAAGGTGCTGTTGAGGCGAGCACTCTGAGCATCAGTGAAGCCAGTGCAGAGATATGAACAGTGGTGGTACATGTAGAGGTTTGATCATGCAGCTGGTCGTCCTGTCAGCACAACACTGCAATAGTAGTGACAAGAGGATGGTTCTGACCCAGATTTCATCAGAATTTCTGAAAACAATCACTGAAGATCCCCAGTTGATGCAGAGACAGGCAAACATGTGGTTAAACAGTAGAGTCATCGGGTGGAAAGGACGGGAAGAGCTGTGTGTCATCTGTACAGCAGTGGGCTGAGAGCAGAGCCCTGTGGTACACCAGTGGGGACACAGTGAGATACTTGATGGTTTTCCCAGACAGGTTGGACCTTTCCATTGCCTGATACCTAATAACATACAGTATGCTGCATGTGCATGTTTACTTTACTTTAGTCAGTTAGCACTGACACCTCACAGCAAGAAGGTCCTGTTTGCTTGGGTTCTCTCTGGACAGTCGGCTTCCTCCCACAGTCCACAGTCATGCAGTCATGTTAACTGGTGTGGTGGTGGAGTGAGAGCGTGAATGGTTATCTTCATCTATAGTGGCCCTGCGATGGACCAGTGACCTGTCCAGGGTGTACCCTGTAGAGACCATGAACTAAATACTACGGTGTAATTACTTGGTGTAGCTCTAGTTAATTGGTGTTTGTACTGACACACGCACACACACACACACACACACACACACACACACACTATTTAAAACATTAAAAATGTCTCTTGTGCTGCTGTTTGATCATTTCTCCTGCAGGTGGATCAGCTCAGTCGTCTGGCAGCTCTGGTCACAGCACTGCTCGACTTCCACCGCAACGCCCAGCGCATCCTGCTAGGTCTCCATGGCAACCTGCAGGCCAGGTGAGTCCAGGGCCATTACCTGTTACTGGGGAAATCACTCTGGCTTCAGTCTGTTTTCACGATCCCAGAACCTTCAGATAAAATAAAGTGAATTACATTTTCTACATTTATTATGAACTATGAGTGAATTAGTATTGTAGTTCTCAAATAAAACCACGCTGCTCCTTCATGTGTGGATGGTCCCAGGATTCAGTGTTGAATGGGTAAACTGCAGTTTGAGTATTTGATACATAAAAACTCCAAAATACTTCTGGAGCTTTTAAAAAGGTTTGATAGGAGTGTACTGACTCAACGGCAATCTAGATATATAATCTCAGGTAATATTACCAGGATACTTATTACTTATGGGGATCATCCAAGCAAACAGTCCAAATGCAATGTCCAATACTCATATTCTTGCACATATCTACAAAGACAGAGAGCCAGAGAGAGTTCAAGCAGGGAATTAATAAGGGATCCAGGATATAGAGACAGGTCCAACAGTTCAGAGACAGTCAAATCCTTCCAAAACACAGACAGAGGCAGAAGTAAAAAAATCTGATTAACTTAACCATTGGCAGGCAGGTAGGTCGGACAGGTTGGGGTTAAAAACCATCACTCAGAAACAGGAGAGCAGAGATCAGGGCTGCAGGCAGACGATCTGGAAAAGTTAGTGTGGCTGGGGGGCTGCTTGGAAAGGGGGAACATGGGTGAGTAGGGACACAGATAGGAAACCAGAGTGACTGTTTCAAAATAAAAGTCAGACACAGGAAGTAAGTGGAGATCATGACACAGAGTAGAGAAGCTGTGTGACTTGAGTTTATCAAGCCAAAGTATTTAGGACAGTGTTTCTCCTATAAATATCTAGGGTCCATGCAGATGCTACATTTACAAGTATAAGTATGTGAAGCCTACAGAATGATCTGGTTTTTGGTCATAAAATTCGATTATACATTGTACATCGATTCCCATGACCATAGTTTATGTGCTGTATATGTTGAAAACAGGCTGACAGCTGCCAGTAACAAACCAGAGCGACGGTTCAGGCCCAGAAAGATCCGAGTCAGAAGCGAACACAACGGCAGCATCGGATTTCAGCCGTCTGTGGTTTCCTCAGGTTGGTTTCAGTTGCTGTTTAACTTTTACTTTTCTCTGGAATAAAGAGTAATTTGCTTTTGTATTTTTTAGGTTCACAGTTCACAGTGACGCCATCCACTCCCAGCAGCCCCATCTCCTGCTACGGTACCAACACATTATGATTATGATGTTCATTAACAAAGCAGAGTGTGTTTACAGTAAAACCTTCAGCACGGCTGCTTATGTCTATCACTTCTGAGATTATTTCATAATGTTACAGAACAATATCTTCTTTCATGTCCCATAAGTTATTTCACAACCCCTCAGTTTCAAATTTATGTAATTATTAGATTAACGCTTCCTGTTCTTTTTGCCAATAAAAACTATTTATCTTTGTCCTGTTCTAGTGTCCTGGCACCAACAGCTGCTCACTTTATTTAATAAATCTGTGAACCTCTGATCATCTACATCTCATAACTAAATCTGTCTCGTCTAGCTGACAGTAAGCTGGTCCTGGATCAGCCCTGCTGCAGAGCGTTGTACTCCTTTCACCCGAACCACGAGGGTGAGCTGAGCTTCAGCGAGGGAGACGTGATCGTCCTCACCCGTCAGGTCGACGCCAACTGGTTCGAGGGTGAACTCGGCGGACGATCAGGCCTCTTTCCCATCAGCTACGTGGACGTGCTGGTTCCTCTGCCGCTACCGTGATGTCAAACATCCACACTGAACCGGAGAATCAGATGAAGTCAGGTCCATGAGTGTTTGGGCAGTGACGGGTTTCATTGTTTTGGCTCATGAACAAGAAGTTACAGGTATAACCACAGTTCTAACCACGTTTTAGTTCAAATTTACTTTAAAACACAGCAAAGAATCAAGTAGTTCAACAAAAGGCCATAAAACACCTGAAGATCTTCCCACAAGCTCAGGAGTTAAAGCACAGCCTGGATCATAACAGGCTACACCCAGATCCCAGATCTGCTGGAGAACGATTCGGCTGAAATGAAAAACAATCAAGATCTGCTTTAAGTTTTAAGTCAGCTTTAATTTCAGGCTTTGGTTGAAACTAAGGGCTCATGTGTGTCATTCCCTCTTTAACTGGCTGCAGGTAGGAAGAAAGGTGCAGAGTAGGTTTATTGCATGTTCTGTTGGCATGAAGTCAGAAGGAAAGACGCAGCTGCTGCATTCAGGAACATCAGGAATAGAAATATTCTGCAAGACCACAAAAAACCACTATGGTGGATGACGAGAGAATCTAGTCTAATTAATATTTACAACCAAATATTAAAATGACAGTTAATTATGTTAATTCAGACACAGTTCATCCAGTGTGTTTGACCAAAGCCTTAAATCAAAGCTGACAGTTTTATCAGAGCATCCTGTTTGAGTTCTCGTCCTCCGTTCGGAACCAAAGTGATGAATCTGTCACTGTCCTAGTGCGAACACACCTGACTGTGTTTCAGATAATACACAGCTTCCTGTTCACACTTTTCCTGCACATGAGTCTGTTGTAAAGGGAAGAAAGGCCATAGTTTCTACTGTAGAGCACTTTAGTTCATGTTCGTATGAGCCACGTTGGTGTGTTTTCCCTTTAAGGCTTTAATCTCCTGCACTGCTTGGAACAACACACCATCACTGCTGCTGCTGTAATGTTCAGTTTAATGACCAGTAGGAATTAAAATACTATTAGTAGATTTGATCTGCTACATCATGTTGGTTCTTTAAGTCAGAAACTTCAGGGTCTGTTCAAGAATATCATCCTTGTCCTCTGGTTGTTAAGTGTCTGTTGTTTACAGGGGCTGATGTGCTGGATCAGCTCTTGGCTCTGGACTGTTTCTGTACAACCAGTGAAGACCTGATGCTCAGAACCAAGAAGTGTTCAGCACATACTGTAACTGTCTGTGAAACTGCAAACTGAGGCTGTCTGTACAGACTAAACAAACATCAGTGAGTTTGAAACGTGGTGTTTGTTTCCTCCACAGAGCGAGGATGCTTTCTGTTTTCCAGCTGCTTCATACGCAGGATACAGACCAACTCTGTGAGCAAGAAATTATTTCCTCACGTGTTGAATATCCTGGTGACAAAGTTCAAAATGCTTCTCGTAAACAGACATTTCTCACAGCAGAACTTTTGTCATCATTTAAATAAATACATTACAGTAAAAACGATACACAACTAACGCACAGGTTAACTCCAGCATCACTAAAGCATCAGGAAAAGAGCAAAGAAGCGAGAGGACACTGTCTCACACAGACAGACAGACAGTTAAGAAACAGCACAGAGACCAGTGTGGTGCAGGCAGACGGCTGCTGTGGTTAAACTTAGAACTATAGACTGTTTAAAGTACTTTCCAGAAATGCCGCAATATCCCTTTAATTTAAAATTGACTTAAAATATAGACTTATGTCCTGAAGGCAATAAAAAATCTAATAGACCTGTGCAGTGTAGATACTATAAGCACTGGTCAGTGAAGCCTGTGGCTTTACATGACAAATCAGAGGCAGCAGTGGTTGATGGGAGGAAGCACAAGAAGTTTTATTTCTCTCCTTCAGGGTAAAGTTCAGTGTCTGTTTAACAGACAGCTGCAGAGTCATTTTAAAGTTGATTGTTTATTTATGTCAAAAAACACATTTTCTTTTTTTATTTAATAAGTTTAATAGAAATAAACTGACTGTGCTTTTATGGATCCTGTTATTCCTCCAAACATACGAAGACAAGACTCACTCTGAATGTATTTCTGCAATAATTTCTCTCAGTAATAAAAAAGCTTTCACGTCTGAGTTTTGACTTTTCTTGCCTTAATAAATTCTCACGGTCATGGTGAGATTAAAGATGTTTGGCTTCCGTTTTGATGCTTCCGATCAGTTTATCGACGTGTTCTCGGCGTCAGCAGTGAAGCAGGAGAAAGCTCCTGTCTACCGGACATGTCAGGATCATTTGACTTATGGTTTAGCTGGAGTCTGTGCTGGGAACTGCATGAATGCTTTTATTTCCCTGTATTATTTTTTTTCTGCTTTGTGTTTGTTCTTCACAAAGAAAAAATAGAACCTCGTGTTTAAATAACAGCCAAATAATATAGAATAAAGCAAGGTCAGATTGTTCTGTGTCTCCTTGTAGACAGTTTGTGTCTGTGTTTTATCAATCAGATCTTTATGGTCCATTATCCTCTTTTGTGATTTTGAGGGTCCTACTCGTCACTTTTCAGTCTGTGGTCAGTTTACATCATTTCACATGGTTTTGTGTTGTTTTTCCTGGTTTGTGGTTGTCTCGTTGAGATTTTTAGGGTCCATGTTGTCATTTGTGTCACTTTGTGGTCATTTTGCACCTTTATTTAATCGGTTTTGTGTCTTTGTGTAAAATGAATTAGCGGTTGTTGTTGTAGTTGCAGCCTCCTGCCACCAGGCGCCGCTGCGGCAGCGCGCGTCTCTGCTCTGAACTTCCGTCTGCGGATTTAAACTTCCACCGGAAGTCTGCTTGTCCTCTTCTACCAGGCCGATCCAACATGGTGGGTATATTTTATTTGTCCACCCGAACTATCTGAGCTAATCCTGGTGTTATAGCGGTTTATATTCCTCGGTAATCACATCAGCAGAGAGGGTAGTGTGTATTTATCCTTTTATCAGCAATATTAACGATAGATGTTGCAGATAGAGTAGTTTATTTGTGGTGTTGTAGGGGAGAGCTGATGCTAACTGAGGGAGTGGAGTGGCGCTGTTTGAGCTGAATGAAGCGTGTTGCTTATTTCGTTTTCACCGGTTAAACTGGACGGTTATAGCACAGTACCGTTGTTGTTCTCTGTTTGTGGACACGGACTGTTAAAGTGACTGAATCACTAACAGACCTCGGTCTCAGTTAGTTAGCTTTGGAGGCTAAACCGGGAGTTAGCTGCGGTCTCAGACGTGATCACAGCTTCACCTGGAGGCTGTGCAGGTTTTAGTGGTTGACAGTGTTTCAATTTAAAGCTTCGTGTTCTGTGGAAAACTACTCATAGCTGCTGTTTCCCTCAACTGCAGAGCATAAATAATCTAAAGAGTGTTTTATATTTTAATTCTCTGAAGGGCTAGGCTAACTGTAGGCAAGGACAGGTCCCCACTCTTCATCCATTTGGAAACAAATGAAAATCAGAACTGGGTTCAGTATGTAAAGCTCCTGTGTCTAAAGCTAAAATCACACGTCAGTGGATAATTTAAGTTTGATATGACACAGTTCTATGTTAATGTGAGTCCAGGAAGAAGCAACCGAATGACTGAAGTGTCATAAAACAGATAGGTGTCCATGTGAGCACTGAACCAGGCTCCTCTGTTCAGACTGGACTTTAAAACACACCTTCCCAATGCACCTGTAATGTAAATGAACTCATTCAAAAGAATGAGTTAGAAAACGGTAAAATATTTTCACCTTAAATCTGAAACTCTGAATGTGTTAAAAAAAAAAAAAATAGTTCGTCTGTAGATCTACATACATACAACTTAACGGAATTGATATATAATTAATCTAAATGTTGCTATTAGTTTTTTCTGGGGAGTTTCCCTGATGAGTGGAAAAGCTCCCAACATGTCCGGTCTGTTTCTCAACAATGAGATTTGTGTTCTGTCTGCAGGGACGAGTCAGGACCAAGACGGTGAAGAAGGCCGCCAGGGTCATCATCGAGAAATACTACACCCGGCTGGGAAACGACTTCCACACCAACAAGAGGGTGTGCGAGGAGATTGCCATCATCCCCAGCAAGAAGCTCCGCAACAAGATCGCAGGGTGAGTCCAGCGGGCGCTGAGCGTCCTCCACCCTGTATCGAAAGTGATCATGGCGTCCCTGTCGTCAGGTCATTGATAGTACAGGAAGATGAACCTGTGAGCCTTTCCCGTGTCTGAAGGAGACTCTGTTCCTATCAGACCCTGGTGCCCACAGACACTTGAACATTTACAGCTGAGGCTAAAAGTCTCCAGTTAAACATGAAGTGTGTGTGTTAGTAATAAACAGCATCATAATGTAAATGATGTGGTTAAATACCAAGAACAAGAGAAACAAAGTGCAGATGTGTAGAAACATCTTTGTGCACTAAAATGTAGTAGTTCTTCAAGCTCAACCTTCTCTTGTTTAGCTTCTCAAATGTGTAACGATGCTCTCGGCCTTAAATTAGTCTCCAACAGCTTCTGTGGTGATGGAACTGTGATCTCTGATCCTGCAGGTATGTGACACATCTGATGAAGAGGATCCAGAGGGGTCCAGTCAGAGGAATCTCCATCAAACTGCAGGAGGAGGAGAGAGAGAGGAGGGACAACTATGTGCCAGAGGTCAGTGAACGTATCACCACAGTAGTGATCACAGACAGTTGTCCAGTCACTTCCTCTGGCTTCGTGCAGATTCAACACATGAAGCTGTGTGTAGAGGTTAAACATGTCATCGTCACATCTCTGGTCTCAATCGGTCTCAGTGTGTCAGCATCGTTCCCTGTATCGAAAGTGATCATGGCGTCTCTGTAGCCAGGTCATTGATAGTACAGGAACAACAACCTGGGAGCATTTTCCCGTGTTTGGAGGATCATCCGTTCCTTTTGAACCCTGGCGCTCTCACACAAAATCACAGCAGCTGTCAGGCGACGCTGACTGTGTAAAGCAGACGTTGCTGATTTGTCTTTGATTCTGTTTTCACTGTGAAACATTTAAAATCTTTTTACCGTTTTAAATACAAAGTGCCAGAATGAATGGACAGAAAATTAATCTGCAGCTCTTTGGATGAGCCATGAAT
>OMLM01016007.1:1454-11707 GCA_900302695.1 Helostoma temminkii | reverse complement strand
GAGCAAACGAACGTTGTAGTCAGATTGGGATTTTACTTCTTGCCCGATTTCTTGATTCCACCACCAGCTGGAAGGGAAAAAATAAAGTCAAAACTCAAAAAACCAAACAAAAAAAAGAAAAGAAAAAAAAAAAAGGTGTCTTGTCTGTAAAGTTGTGTTTGTGAGGGACAGGTAGACAAATGAAACAGGTTTCAATGAGTTTGTGTTGAGTGTTACATGTGAGGTGAATATAATCACACAACCACATTACAGTCCAGTAGGGGTGTGCGATATGACGATATTAGATCATGAATGTTAGACTGTTACAATGTGACTTCAGAACGAACCAGTTGAGGTTCTATGTACTAAACAGACTGTGACATACCTTATAGTCACTATTCAGCATGATGGTTGGCATCACAGAGTTACTTTAACTCTTGTAATGTGACATACAGTTTTACTGCCACTGTGTCTTTTTAAAGTAGAGTTGTACTGAAAAGTACATAATACATGAGCTGCCCAAGCAGGTGATGACTCAACTGGGTGCATTTTGGTATAGTAGAGTTAAAACTGAGCAGGTTCTGGTGACTGTATTTAACAGCAGCCCTCCACTCTCTAATCAGCCCCTCCCTCTGCTAACGTGTAACCTACTTGCTCATCACTGATTCACATCAGCAGCAGATGAGGACAGAGCATCAGTGAACAATAATAACCCATTTCTATGCGTTTATTCTTTTTAAACTTCACCCAATTCTTAATGTCAGGATTATTGCATATTTTATTGAACTGAGGATTTATTAGACTGGATTATTTTCAGCTGTGTGTACTAAATAAACTGTTACCTCTTGTGTTTAGCATAAAGCTATATCAATTATTTTAGTATATACTAGCTGCAGCATGTAAATGTGTACATAATAGCATTTTAAAGAGTTTTACACTATTAAAGAAAACTGCTATCTATACTATTATGAAACAAAAATCATAATAAGTGAAATCACTGTGTGTCGGGTATAATAACCCAGTTATTGTTAATGCCAACAGTACAACTCTGCATCAGCCAGCACAGTGTTTGTAACTGGACCACAGTTGGTCAAGTAGCAGAAAAAGATGGTAACATAAGATCGATGGGTGTGAAAAGTGTATTTGTTGTATGTTGATAAAAGTTAAATAAGAAAATATGTCACAATGTCAAAAAATACTTACTTAGAGGTCCCTTTCCTGAAGCTTTTGCCTTCATTGCCTCCATAGCCTTCTGCTCCTCCTTCTGCTTCTGTTTGTAGGCCACATCATCCTGCAGCCACACAATCAAGTTATAATCTTTCTGCTAAATCCCTTCAGTGATATTAAGTCATCAATCACTTTACTAACACAAGACAAAAACATCAGGTGAATTCCATATTATATTTTGCGACATAAAAACAAATCGTGCTCGAAGATTTCACCAGGTGATAGGAATATACAATTCATCTTTTGCAAATTTAACATTTAATCAATTATTGTTTCATCATGAAGGACACTTACATCATCCATTTCCTTGTTCTGCTTCTTAGGAGCCTTCAGTGGTTTCTTTTTACCTCCTGATAAATCAGACAATGTATAAATTAATAAATATGTATTTTTATGGCCAGAACGCCATACCAGACTCCTTTGGGGGGTAATGATATAACGTTTAATTCCTGCTATCTGGAAACACTGCCTAAATAATAAGACACAACATGGCTTGTTAGATTATATAGTTAATGTTAGAACAGAGGCAGAAAACGGCATCAGAAATAATATCGAGTTCAAATTGTTATCAATTTTTGTCAAATCGAACATTTTATAGCTAAAGACACAGCTCGGAAGAGCTGTTATAAGCAAATAACGTAACTAACTCATGCAATCTTTAAATCTTGTGTTTTTAGTTGGCATAAACGCATTTATGTGGCGTTCAGTTGTTGAAAAATTAGCGCTCTCAACAACCGTTAGCAAGATCTAGCTAACTAATCCTCCAACTGAGACAAGCTATACTGTGCGTTATTACATTTTGAAATGAGTCTCTTATAAGACAGACTCTTTAAAAACAACCCTCAGATGGTTTTACGTCTCACCTTCTCTTCCAGACATGTTTAAAACCGGCTACAGCGGTCCGAAGAAAAGGAATTAGCGTTGCTGCAAGCACAACCTGTGGTCTTAATCCGCGCTGCTAGGTCCCCGGTGACCTTTGAACCGGAAGTAGAACGACCGCCAGGCGCCTGAACGAAAACCCGCCCGGCTGTTTGACATGATGATGCTAACCAGTTAGCCAAAGTTAATTTAATCGGTGTGGCATGTTTGCTTTGACAGCACTGGATAACACAGGTATGTTTAATTTGATCAGTCGTATTGTGAGTAAAACTGCGACTGGAGACTGTTTTACACTGAAAAGTCACTTGGCCGGTAACTAACTGTTAGCAAGGTGAAGCTAAAGCTAGGAGTTAACCTTCGTGAATAAGGAACTAAACAGTCGAATTTTGGAGGAAAATGTATAAAAATGTATACTCAATAAAAAATGTCTTACTCCTTTCTGTCTGGTTATTCATTTAATGTATCAGTTAACATTTGGATTGTTGAATGCTAAGCTAGCTTTATCTATGAAACATCAGACAGCTAATCAATGGTGGAAAGTAAGTTAGCAAGTACTTTATTGAAGTATTGCCATTTTATGCTGCATTATAGTTTTACTCCCCCACATTTCACATGCGAACTTTTGCTCCACTACATTATTAGATTTTTAGCTACCAGCCTTTTAGGTTTTTTTTATTTCTACTGTTTTTGTTGTTTTGAATATAGTTGTTTGGAGTGTCGGTGTTTGGTATTATTGTGACAATGAGGAATAAATTGGAACTGGTCAGATATGATTGATAAAATAATCTAAATCGTCTAAAACCTTTGTACAGTAATGTGCACTCTGCTGCTGGTTTTTATGTCCATTTAACCTGATTAAAGGCTTCGTGGCTGTGCCAGAATGTCTAAATGAATCTGTATCAGAACCAAATAATCAAAGAAAGAAATGAGGCTCCTTCAGCCTGTGTATATTTCACATCTGATCATTTATCAATCTTCTAATTATTGTTTTCTTGTCTTATAGTAGCTGCCTCTTCCAGTGGTGGAGCCATAGCTGGAGTGTCAGGGAATCTCCGACAGTTGTCGAAGCTGCATGTGTGACTGCTGCGCTCCTCAATGAGGTACTTGTGTGTTTAGCCCACATGGCATGTTCTACATAAAAACACAGCACTCGAGCTAATGATTAACCACCTTTACTGTGTCAGGTACAGAGCAGCTGAGATCCGTCTGTGGGCTCATGGCTCGTGCCGTCTGTCCCGTCTCTGCTTGCCTGGATCTTTGCCTAGCAGCAGAATCACTCTGGTACGTGCCTGCAGTGCTCACCATCAACCTGGGTCCGTCCCACCCACTAACTCCACACCTCCTGATGGGAAGGGTGGCGCTGAGGTGATGAAGCAGCGCACCCTGGCTGCCGTACAGGTACAAGAAATCCCTCTTCTGTCATCTTATTTCTGTTCACAACAAGGCATCATTGCCTGGTGATGAGAACCATATTAATAATTAAGAACAACTTCTCTCCCTTCTCCAGCGTGCAGGTGAATTGGGGCGTCAGTGGGGCCGGAGGTCGGCTCAAACGGCCAGTGCCACAGTCAATTACTGGTGGGAGAGGTATGAGGAGTTTGTTGGACTCAATGAGGTTCGCGAGGCTCAGACCAACGTCACTGAGGTAAGCGAACATTTTCATCTTGTCAGTAACTGTGTTATTGTCACAGCCACGTTAATTATTGTTTCAATTACCCAATACTGCGAGTGTGTTTAGAGGTCATGGAGCTTACTTGTGCATGACTGGACTGTATCTTTCTTCCAGGCTGAGCAGGCATTCATGGTGGCCAGGGGAATGGTGCGTGAGGCTCATACTAGCCTGGAGGCCTTGCAGGGCAGGCTCAAGGAAGTCAGAGACCGGCTGGATAGAGTGTCCAGGGAGGAGGCTCACTATTTGGAGCTGGCTACACTGGAGCACAAACTGCTGCAGGTTAGCACAGGCAGCTGAACATCCATGATTATGATTTCTTGAGAACACCATTTATTCTGCAGCATAATATCTTCAGTTTGCATAAATGGTATAATACATGCCCATAACTGTTATATTACTGGTAATTTGTCCTATTGGAGATGTCCGTTATAGAATTTGACTGACTTGAAACAATAATAAACTGTATGTCTGCTCTCTCCTGTACACAGGAAGAGCGTCGTCTGCGGACAGCGTATGAGAATGCAGAGGCTTCGGAGAGGGAGAAGTTTGCCTTGTTTTCAGCAGCTGTCAGGGAGAGCCATGAGAAGGAGAGGACGAGGGCAGAACGCACCAAGAACTGGTCCATCATCGGCTCAGTGCTCGGAGCCTTGATTGGAGTCATGGGATCAACATACATCAACCGTGTGCGACTGCAGGTGAGGAGCAGTGATGATAGATGATTTTTAGGTGTCGTGGCTCAGTAGCTTTTGGTTGAATTATCATAGGCTGATTAGTGCTCAAGGTGTTTGTCACAGACTGAATCAGTATCTCTTAACTGATGGTGGAAGCTTCACAGTCAATCTCTTGCACAGTCTCTCACTTCTGTTTAAAAGCTTATTAAAGCAGTGCAAATGCTACTGCAATAATCACAACCCTGTAACAAGTAATTGGTATTGGGTTTATATCAACTTAGTTTTTTACTAAACTGAATCTAAGTTCGAATTTAACTACACACCAATCTTTCACATAAACAAAAAGCCTTTTAATCTATATTGTCTTATGGAAATAGTGTTTAATAGTGTAAAAAAACTACTTGTTATTTTCATTATCTGTTAATCTGTTAACTTTTTTATTAATGAAGCAATGTCGACACTCTAAAATGGGAACCAGTATTGAGAAATGTTGTGTTTTGTGGGCTATAAATGTGTTTTTTTTTAAAGTGAAGTCCAAAATCTATTATTTTTAAGAAACAGATTTGTACCAACTATGTTTAAAAACTTGCAGAACAAAAGCCTCAGGTTGTTTGATAATAATTGGCACGTGTTAGCATGCTAACACGCTAAACTATAATAGTAAACATGACAACAGTTAAACATCTAAATGTTAGCGTGTCATTGTTAACATGCTAGTATGTTGACGTGCTGTGAAACTGCTAACGTGGTTTTAGGCTCTTGTTTATTATTTCATCCAGTTCTGTTGCTACAAATCACACAAAAGATGGAGCTTTTGCTTCTTGTGCTGTACTTTATCTACATCTGCATCTCATCACTGTGCACTGACATTTGTTTCAGTTGAAATGTCTTCACCTCTGTCTTCTGTAGGAATTGAAGAGTCTGTTGCTGGAAGCCCAGAAAGGCCCAGAGAGCCTGCAGGAAGCTCTCAGAGTCCAGGCTGGAAATCATCGCTTGCAGCAGGATGAACTCCGGACTCTTATTGACAGCCTCAGGGTCACTCTTAATGATGCCTTCTCACAGAAGAGTGGTATCCTTCAGAACAAGGGAAGTCCAACTTCAGACGCACCCACTGTGCCTCTTTCAGCCTTAAAGGACCTCCACTTAGCGAAGCAAAAGACAGAGTCATTCCTAGAGTCCCTCCCACCACAACTGCAACAGCTGGGGCAAGGGCTTGGTAGAGTTGAGAGCAACTTGTTGATGATTAAGAAGCTGCTGGAGACCAGACCAGAGGTTGAAACACAGGCTGGTCAGGTACAGATAGCAGGACCAGAGACCACAGAGAGACCAGAGAGATGGGACCAGTGGGAGTCTGCAGCAGTGGTGAGGGAACTGGAGGAGACCCAGAGGACGCTGGGAGAACGAATCAGGACAAACACTATTTATAACACTGTGTTAACCTGCACGGCCTCCGCCATAACCATCACTGCTGTCTACCTGCTGCTCAGACCAGCTAGCTAGACACGCTAGCTTCAGTTTGCACACGAACTGTAACACTATGAGTCACTGGGAGTAATAAACGAATCATGTCAGAATCCAGTATTTACTTGAAAGCAACTGTCGACCAGTTTCTCTGTTGTTGTTGACTTGGGCTGAGCGTCTACTGCTTCACCTTTCCCACTCAGATTCAGAGATGACATGAAAGAATACGATAATTCAGCATTTTAGTGCAGCATAGAGACATTATTAATACCCCAGGTGTCATAAATGAACAGTAACTTTGCATGTAGTAAACACATTACATCATTTACTTTATAAAATATAAAAACTTAGTGAATAATTCCCATAAAAACACTTCCTACTGTTCCTGAAAAATGTGCTGTATTTGATTATCATGGACTATATAATTATAGCTGCTTAAGGCCAATATGTTGAGTCAGTGCTGCCATTACCTCAAAGAAACTGAATATAATGTATTTGGTATTTCACAACAGGTGTTAATGATGGGATTATAGTCAAAAATCCACAACACTTGGTAAACTGCATTTCAGAAACCTCATCATTTTGTTTGTTTCAATTAATTTTATTTATAGTGTGAGTCCTATTTAGAAACTCATTTTTAGAGTAATAAAATTCAGTCAAAACCTCTGGAATTAGACATAATTCAGAAAAGGTATGTCACTGAAACGTGATTAGTTTAATTCTTGACATTTGTGTGGCCAAGTTAGTCATGTGCCAAGTGAGTTTACCTTTGGCCTTGTAATCATCAACCATGTCAGTGGTTGGGATCACATCTTCTGTTCATGATCACATTTATTTCAGCTAAATAACTTTTAAAAGACACATTGATAAGATGAAAACGTTTGTTTCACTTCATTTCCAAGTAGGTCAGTAATCACTAGCAAAAACTAATAAAATTGTTAATGAAGTTTGGTAGAGAAAACTCACTGCATTGGAATTTGTTTAAACTCCTTCAATACTTAAACGTGTGTGTGTTTTAAGTTTGTCGTGTTGTTGACAGTGTAAACTGAGCTGGATGATGATGATCACTGTGGTAAATTCTCATATACCAGATTGTTCTGCTGATAGTTACTCTTTGCTGAAGAGTGGATTAATTACTTTTATAATTGCTGACCAAACAAATCTGTGTTTGCATATATGAACAACTGATAAAGACATACTGATTTACTTTTGGCACATGCTGGGCGTGTTTTTCCACAGTTATCTATTTACTGTGCAGGACTGCAAAAATTAGACCTGCAACAAATTATTTCTTTAGCAATTAATCTACTAAATGTTTTGATAATCAAACAAGATGTCAAAATGATACAAAATGTCACACACAAATGCTCGCAGCCAAAAATGCCTATTTTTAATGCTCAATATGTGAGAACAGTGTTTCTAAACCCAAACATATTGGCTATGAGACATCGAAAAGCCATAAATGTTCAATTTTAGAGGCTCGAGTAGTTTAGGGAAATTTCTAAATTGCTGTCGATAACATGTCTTCACACCTCATCATTTCGATCTTGGGAAATATTTAGTTAAACTCTCATGATGTTTCGATAGCACCTTCATTCTTTAGTGCTGTAGCCTAGGCTAAAGATAACTCTCAGATCCTCTGCATATCTGGGACTTTTTGGTAATTTAAATGAATGTAAACGTAAAGAAATCAGTACAGTAGTAAATTATGTCTTTTATATAAAGTTTAATGAGTTTGATAACAAAAGAGTAAATGCATTTTCCTTTTAGTCTTGAAACTGAAAACTAATTAACCTACACTCTGCTGAACCACTATAGAACTGTGGTCTAGTGTGCTTCTAAAACTGTACCTGATGATGACGATGATGATGCTTCATCAGCGGTACCTTTTATACAGATTAAGTTCCACCAGTGACCAGTAGAGAGCAGCAGCTGATCGTGCCATGAGCCACATCACATCTTTCTGCAAGATAAGGCAACATAGCTCTGTGTTGTGTCGTGTCTGTGGATTTGTTGCCCTGTAGCTGGTAGAGTATATAGTAAATAAATTATGTTGACACAAAAATACTCTTTCCAAAGGAGGGTAATTCAGTTGTTGCAGAAACACAAGGACATTTGTAAAAAACTAAGATTATATAACACAAAATTAAAAAAGTCAAACAAAACATACAGTTCCCAGGCAGTGTTGTTAGGAATATAATAGGAAATGTCATAAGACTAAGAAAATACAGTATGTGGATATAGTATAAATTGTTAAAATTGTTAAAGTTTATTTTAACAGAATATAGTATAATATACTGCAAAACAAAACAACATGTAACAGATTCGAAGTACAGTAATGTATAATAAAGACTGTACAGTATGATAAATACTAAATGTGTTTACAAATCAATCCAATGCACAGACAGTAGACTGGGCCAGACACCGTGTTTGCTCAAAACTGGTGATTTCACTTTATTGCGACAAACTGCATTTTAGACATTAAATCAACGTTTCTGCTGAGTTGCTTGTCTGGACCATTTAGAAACATGTCTCATCAATTGTAAGAAAAAAAAAAGCAAAACAACACTGATCGTGGATTTGAAATTACATCTTCAGCATTTGTGTGCACTACAGTCCACATACAGTAGGTGTATCGTCCCTCCCTTTCTCCTGTGTCTCTCAGTAAATCCACAGCAGCAGGTGTTGAGTCTTTACTTAGCGCGATGACTGATGCCTGTGAAACCACTCACACTCACACACTCCTACTACATTAATTCATTCTTTATGAAGCACAAACTGAATAAACAGTCTGAGCAGAAGAGCAGCAGCTACTGTATGGCTGTTTTAGCCCAGAGAAATATGCTCAAATACAAGTCATTCACAACAGGTTCACTTGTACATTTTCCACTGCATATTTTGGATAGAATAGTTCAAGTCATGTAACAGGAAGGAACAGAGAAGAAGTGGGCATGAAGCGCCTTCTTCTAATGTTCTGACAATTCGTAGTGAGGCTGCTGAGCTCACGCCTCTGGCACCACCATGAAGAGCTTCGCTTGGGCTCTTTTGTTATGTGTTTCAGCAGCCACAGAGCATCATTCCTCAGTGGAGAACAGTGGTTGGGAGGGATCGTAGACCTGTAGAAAGGTGCGGTTGAGTTGACTGCCCTGAAGGTGAGTGTCAGAGCTTCAAACCTGATACGGATGGACACGGGATACCAGTGCAGAGATGAGGCACTTTCGACAATCCCCACAGACGTTGGGACTTTTTCTATAACGTAGTAAAAACTCAAATATGTGATTTGTGAATTTGCTTGAACGTTTTTGTTTATCTGACAAAAGTACACTCACTCTTTTCTATGTACACTTTTTTAGGTACACCTGTAAAATCCAATGCGATCCAATCCGTGTGAATCTGTGTAAATGTGTGGAGTTTCTTGTTAAAGGACGAACCCTTATTCTCCACATGTGTATGTCTTAAACCTTTAACTAACCAAGTGTTTGAATTAAACTGTGGCTTCTGAGGGGTTTGACTTCTCAGGTTTGGACAAAGACGGAGCTGAGAGCAGCATTGCACTTAAATATATTAAATATTTAACTTTTTGCTAATAGCAGACTGTATCTGCCTTGTTGAAAATTAGCTGCTGAATAATATATAGCTCATTTAATATAGTCCATACAGGTACAGATGTGAGGGGGTTTATCGCAGATAACATATAAACACTAGAGCAAAGCAGAGCAGATCTCACTTGTGCATTGTGTGTTCTGCATCCTCCCGTCCTTGAGAGTCTGTCCTCTGAGTTTACACTCGCCAAGCCTGAACTTCCAAGCATGGGCGTTCGTAATTCATGTACCCTGTGTTGAGAAAGGCCCATTGTATTGGCAGATAACATTCAGCCTTGTCACCAAGGCATGCAAATGATAAAATAATGTTACTTGTAGGAGTAGGCCCCCTGGCTCCATCATAAATCAAACTCTACTTTAACTTAACTCTAACTACCCTTGACCCTTAAACTTCCCCTTTATGATGATGGAACGAACAGATAAAATATCATACCTTTCAAGGTCTAAACTCTCTCCCTCCCTCCCTCCCTCTCTTTCTCACACACACACACACACTTAAATGATTCAGATTTGAAAACTAATTTAATATTACACTGGCCTAATGTAGAAAAAGACAAAAGTTAAACATGTCAGAAAGGGGGGCAAATACTTTTCATACTAACACTTTTTTTTTTTTACGTCACTGTAACCCCGTATTAAAATATTCTAGCCACTGATTCAAGTTCAGTAGCTGTTTTTGTTACTGCTGGTTGTTTTTTTAAATTACTTTTTCATTATTTAGTTTCATTATCTTCTTTTCTTCTTTCTTTATTTATTACATTT
>OMLM01016004.1:0-21875 GCA_900302695.1 Helostoma temminkii | reverse complement strand
TCAAAATACACACTAGGAGAGAAAGCTAAAGGCACAAGGGCAACAAAGACACTCTGAAGAGTGGCAAATACTGCCTGGAATACACACACACACACACACACACACACACACACACACGAGCGTGCACACGCACGGGTGAGGCTAATGACTAAATAGGTGCAGCTGGGCAGAAAGGGAAGGAGAAGGTGAAACTGCAGGGCAGAGAAGTCAATAGCGACAGGGTATGTTAGTGAATGACAAACAACACAATATTTATGCACAAAAGTCTCAACTAACGGGTAATTCAGCTCCTGTCTGATGGGCTTCCCTCTGCATCTGCCTGACATTCACCATGTCTGCACTGAAACACAAACACTTGTCCTTTTCCGGCTGCCACTGCTGCCGGGGTAACTGCACAGCCAAATCATTAGCACAGTCTTTTGTCAAACGGCCACCAAACTCTTGGAAGCCAACAGTTCGGAACCCTTAAACAAAGTGAAATCCAATAAGAAGCAGAACAACAAAGATTAATCTTCCCTCAGACTTGTCTGATCAAAATGATTTCAGATAGTCTTTTTCTAATAAATGTTCTAGTATAGTTAGTTCTGCAAGTTACGAGGCTGGTATTGCCTACATGTATCAGTCTCAGTACAGCTGGAAGTAATAACTGTACCCATACACAAAAACATCACTATCTTGGTTTGAATATAGGAGTACTGTTTTTATGATATGTAAAGTTATTTCATCACACGATATGCATCAGAAATTGGGATGTCAAATTACAAAGATGAGGCAATAATCAAACTTGAGATCCTCACACTGAACTGACAGCAGAAAATTTAATGCACCGTCGTTAGTATCATTGTCATTAGAGTTTAGCTACTGAGGTCCACAAAAGCAGATGCAGGCAACAATATAAAGACAAACACGACTCATCACTCAGGTGGTTGTGATCTACCTGATTGGAAGTCACTCTACTCCTAGACTGGACCAATCAGAGAAGAGCTGGCAAACACTGGTTCTCTCATTTGCTCACAAGCATGTCTCTATGGAGAGCAACAAGAGAAACAAGCATATATTGAGTGTATATTGTATTTATACATGGTACAAATGTACATCATGTAACTTCAGGGGAATTACTCATTACTGTTTGTGTGTATGTTTTACGCTATAATATAATAGCCAAAAAGAAAAACTACATGAATCTTAATGATGTAAATTAGAAAACAGATGTACAGTAGTGACTGTATTTACTTCTTGCCTGACTTGACACTTCTCCTAACTCTAACCTTAACTATAAGTCAACTAAGTCTTGACAGTCAAACAATCCTAAGGAGCAGCGGCAGGAATAAATCTCCTCACTGGTCAACTCTCACAATGATGGCTTGGATCTGACAATGGTTATACAGGATGGGCCTTTAGTTTTCTAATGTTTTATTCTACTGCTTTGGTGTTGAAACTAACTAGAACTTGTTGGAAAATATTTCACCTGAATTTAGCTGGAAAAATGTGATTCCAGTGTCTTATTCAGTTTTAAATACAGTAAACCTTTTTCAGACACCATTTTTGTGTGATGCTCAAGATCTAATCAACGTAATGTGATTTCGCAAAATTGTTGACAAAAGACATGGTATGATAGAAAACACTATTGGTCTGTGTTTTGCCTCCCTGGTCCTTCAGGACACATGAAACCCTGTAGAAAAGAGTATGTGCTGCTGTCCAAACAACTACTTCTTCATAGGTTTCAACAAAGTATGTGAAAATCAAAACTATGATATGTGAGAAGAACAGCTTGTAGGAAGCTGAAGGATTTACATGAAAAGTTAAAAAAAAAAAAGTTTTTGTAACTGTAAACCATACAAAATTATTTCAGAAGCACCCCAGAATAAAAAATATGAACATGAACCTATGCATAATGTGGCGTATTAAACACATGCAAGCTGATGCTGTATCTTTGAACAACATGTTTTGTGGTCTCTTGTGCTTTACTTTACTCTGTGGACTGTAATCGCAGTTTTATGACTTATGACTTTATGACCTCACCTCTTGTTTAACAGAGTTTAGTTTTCAACCAGGATTTTAGGACATTAGGATGCTAATTCTTAGCTTTTTCCACCCTCAGTTTCAAACTAGCTCAAATCCTCCTGACAGATTACACATCATCAATCAGCACAAACAAAAACGAGACAGGGAGAAAACTCAATATTCATGACTAAGCTTATGTGCCCTGATGTTGACGGCTTCCAGCAGAGAAGGGATGTTGAGATGCACTTTGCCACCACACAACATCTCATCCACAACAACAGACAAGGATAATGACACAGGATATGGAGAGTTCCCCTCAAACAGCTCTGGCTCTGACAATTGCCATATGGGACCTTTTAAAAAGCTGCATCTCAGATAGTCTACAGGGGCTGTCATTTCGCCTCTGTTTTATTCTCAGTGTTGCAGAGGTAACCCATAGCCAATTAGTCCAGCGGTCATCAGTGGAAGAGGAGAGGAGCTGCGGTCAGTTCTGGTCCTCAGATGGCTGACCTTGGGAGCAGCAGACCCTCCCTGCATGCATCTGGGTCTATAGAGGCACTGGAGCCTAAAGGCATTCTCCCTGCTGCACCTCCTCTGCCCCAAATTAGATGGACCTTAGATTACACAGTGCATGAAGTATAGATCACTTCTGCACTCTAGTGGCAGGACGAAGATTTTTAACTCCTTTCCAAGAAGCAGCAGAACAAAGGGGAGGATCAAATGGTGCACCAGTGGTAAAAGACAGGACTCTGGAAAAGAGTGAGTTCCTACAGTAGCAGCAGCGTGTCACAGCTAAGTGGAGTGCGCAGAAAACCCTGTGAACAAGCACTTTGGGCTATCCAAATTTTCCATTACACAAGGACAAACTGAATCCTTTCAAAGTCATGGAAATGATCTACAGAAGTAACTGCTTTAGAAACTGTTCTTGACTTTCAGAAGTGGGACCCTCCTGATCAGGAAATTGCACAAAGGACGCGTGCAGCCTCTTTAATTCACACCCTTCATAATGAGCTTATGAATTATGAGTTTTTCTGGGGGAAATAATGGATTTGTATGCTGAAGGAGCAGCCGGAATGACAGCCACTATAAAGGAAAAAAATGACCCGCACAGTTACAGTCAGCCATAATGGAAATGTCAGGTCATTTCTTTTGCCTCTGATGTAAGGGGTTCTTAACTGCGCTATGTTAAATATAATCCATTTACCATGTGGACATATTGTAATTATAATCATAACAAAATAATCAGGAATTTGAATTCCGGCACAGTCAGCCATTATTGTCTCACTCTGGCTATTATGCAATGAGCTGGAGGAGAAATATGATGTGGGTCGTTCTTTGAAAAGGCTTGTGTCAATTGCTGCAGCCATCACCATGAAATGAGTAGATGTAGCATTTAATTAGTGATTGTTTCATTTTAAGTGTATGTTTTCCAATTAAGCACAACTTACTATTTATTTCCTGTGGAACCAGGATGCTGTGTCTTTGGTTCCAACCGTTTTTGACTCAAATAAAAACTGGGTCACAGGCAGAGTGAACACCTACTCTGGTTCATCTATATAATGCAGCCAAAGGGTGAGATGATGGTAATGTCAGCATCATTACCTTTAGCCAAACTGTTAGCATTATAATCAATAGTTTATTATAAGCAACCTATCTCCATGTGTTTTAATGAGCCTCTAATTACTGTCACAAAGTCAACCGCCTGAGGTGTGCTGAATATAAAGGTGACATTAAAAAATAATTTGATATCACATGTGGCTTAATTCCTGCAAGCTATACTGCCACAAAACTGAGGACACGAAATGTGACACAAAACATCTGCAACTTATCTTCTATGTTTACAGTCTTTCAGTCCAGGGACAGTGGAGAATGAGTTATCTGATTCATAATTGGCTTTTGGTTCATCTTCATCTTCTTGCTGAACAGCTGTCATCAAAATGCTGCACTAGCTCAGTGCTGTGCCACAATGTTACTGTGACAAAAAGGTAACAGAAACACACTTCTTCATCACAGTGTCTCTATTTAGTCATAGTAACAGTGAGGTGCCAGGTCCAGCCTGAGGTCAAGCTGGAAAACACATAGTAACCAGCCGCTGCTTTTGTTCCACACCAAGTCTCTATAGTAACTCACAACCTTGTGAGTTACTATATGTGTGTTTTTTCTGATAACTAGAAGGTAATAACTTATCTCCTTTTAAACAGAGTTTTGCAGCTATGTAGCCGCCATCATTTGCTTTTTTTAAAATGCTAACTTTAGGGCAGGTTTGTGAAAAGAGAAAATAACATGAATGTTAATGATCTGTCACGATGAAATGGGTTTTTTAAAGTGGTTCTAGCCTTGATTCCATACATGAATAAAACTAAACAAAGTCTGAGATTTTTAGATTTCTGCAGAAACCTCATATGAACAAATCTGGACTAGAATTGCACATTCTAGTACGTTCTACATTTAGGCATTAGATAGAAGTGCATACTGAGTTTTCGCTGGACGTAGACGTGAACTTGTCAGGCACTTAGGTGACAGGTGGACTCAAGAAGACGTTTTGCAGGAGAGGGCACACAGGACAATCCACAATCAACCACTCTAAATCCAGTTGAGATGGTTTGGGATAAGTTGGGAAATTTGCTGCCTAACGCAAATCTAAGTCCAGTTTTGGGGTCAAATTCACCTTTAAGGATGTATAATATGGATGAAACAGAAGAGCCTGTCTTGTTGTCTCCTTTAGGATGTAAAAAGAAGAGGAGGTCTGGAACTTATTCTCGTAACATGGTGAAAAAAGCTCAGTATAGTGGTGAAGAATAGCATCCATTGCTTGTCAACATAATGTAGAGCAAGTTTGTCTCATCACTTACATTTTTTTCACTCTGTAAAAACATACTATAGCCTACCACTGTTGAGTTTTGCCTGTTAAATCCCACTAGGCTACTGGGGAATACTGGCTTCAAATACATTTCTGGGCAGAAGGTTTTCCTTGTTGGTGTATCTGTGGGTTAATGAAGGTGCAGCATATCAGTATGTTTTTTAATGTAGGTATGTTCAAAACCACCGCAGTTTACACCTTAAGTATTTTTTTGTCAGTGTATTTGGACTGCTTAATTTGTTGAAAATGGCTCATAAGCTCATTACTTTTAAATTGAATAAAAACTGACATTAATGTTTGTCTTTAAATAATCAAAAACGATCAGCTATCATAAAAAATGTTTTCTTCAGTTCCCTAGTCAATCAGTTGGTCCAGACTGGTTGCTGCTATTCCACAAAAAGATTCAGAAAAAGAAGAGGTTGTAGTGTATTGATTACATTTTAAATATTATTATTAAATATTAAAAAAGTTCACCTTTGCAACACTGCCAATGTTTGGATGCAAAATGGGGTGACAATGCCTGAAAACAATAGTGAGGGAGCACATTAAATCATTTACCTGCAAGGCCAGCCATTATTCTCTTCGTCATTCACCTGGCTGAAAACATCTTCCAGCAGACTTGTATGTGAAAATGATCTTTTTCACCGTGAACATTATAATCAGATATCTTATGCTTTGTATTACAGTGTATTCATGTATGACTTTAACCTTTGGGCACCCATCACGTGTCCAGGGTCCAAATGCCAGAATCAGAGAAAAGAGGACATACATCTGTTTACATGGCTTCAGCATCAGAACCAAAAAGACACTAACGGTGATGGTAATGGTGGCCTCTGCTTTGCAGTGTTATTTGGGTACTGTTATGGTACGTTATGAACTCTGAGAACACGAGACCTTGAGGCTTTTCTCAGATTCCTGCTATTGACAAAACAAGAACATTAATGTTTTATCAATGCTTTTTGCCCTGAAGAACTTTTCCAATCTGTGGCCATAAGTTTTCCCTCCTACTGTGGTATTGGTTGTTTGGAGCAAGAGATCAGGAAAGACTCCATCCTGCTACTATCTGAAAACTTGGAAAAAGTGTGTTGGCACTGCTATCAGTGATGTCAGCATTGTGGAAATCTGTGGTGATAAGCTGGGCTTCGAGCAACAGTACAGTGGTGACCAGCTGATGTCACAGTGATAAACTGTGTCAAGGAGGCAAAGAAGAATGATGTCCTTAACTGCTGAGCTGGGGTCAGTCAAACAGTCCGTAACTTTAATGAGGATGCACTGGCTGATGTGGGATGTCATGATGTTGGCAGACAAGACTTGAAAGACACCACAGATGAAAAGCAATAGGTTCACAGCCTATTTTGTTGAGCCTAAGCAGCTTGTTTATATTATAAGTGTAAAAGACTAATGTAAAGCAGGCTTGTCCTACTTCCTGGATAACTTGAAATGTTTCATACTGAATATTATGGAACGACGAAGGAAACACTGAATACATTGAAACTGAAATGTGAAACACTGAATACTGTGAAGTCTATACCACAGAGAATATTGTGAAACAATACTGTGAAAATGTGTATACTCTGTAGTTTTTTCAGTTTTCAGTTCAGAGTTAAACTGAGGACAGCAGGGCAAAATGGGACAGAACATTGAGTGCCACCACATTAAATGGAGTACTGTATGGACAAATTGTACTGTAAAATAGTCTATAGTCTATGAATTTCTACTAGCTGCTCTTTAGACTGTTATGATATTCTCAGGAGGGTTGTAATGTGGCCAAAGTAGTTTCAAGATGTGACACTGAAATGAGTCATTTACCAGTTAATATTTTTTTTGCTATTTTCGGCACTAGCTACTTGTTGACATTAGAAGATGTTAATTAGTGTCATTTGAAGAAAGTCATTTCTATTATTATTGCACTCTTTGGCTCTGAAAATGTAATTGAGCGTTGAGTTATCTTTTTTTTTTTAAATCTCTTTATCTGCCTCTTGATGGAAAAACTAACTTTAAATCTATAAAAAACTTTATTTTTCAATAAAATGTTATTTTGTGTGTTACCTGTATAATGAGTTATTTATACTTATATCAAAACAACCAGTTTGATAGATATGTCCTGGAGTATGCAATAAAAAAGCATAATTTATGAAATTGATAAAAACAGATGTGTTTTTGCTAACTGAGTCTTCAAGTTCTCAACACCTCTGTGAATTCCTTCACGTTGAAAAACCATTCCAGATGACCTCAGACTGAGAGAATGCAAGAGTGTGCAACGAGTCAGCTTTAGTAGTAACAGGAATTCCAACAGACAACAGACAACAATAATAAACTATTAACTTTCCATCATCCAGTAAAGACAATTCACAGTCATGTGAGAATAAAGATGGAGGAGCTGGACATTAATGGAAAAGACTGGAAGATTTGGATTGGGGCCAAAAAAAACTGCATCATATCTGAGAGTCAGTCTCAGCCTCATATCACTTGACCAATGGAAAAAATCTAAAGCTGTCATGAAGATCTTACTGGTGACATTTACAATTAAATAATAGTTTCTAAATTAGATTTCAGTAGAGTTTAGATTCCAGCTGTGAACATTACCAGGCTGCAGGCTGTGATCAAAGGTTGCCTTAGATCTTTCAGGGAAGCCCTTTAGACATGACATGGGCGAGTCACACAGAGTTAGTCTTTAACAACTTTCAAGAAATAGCATGAAATGAATTCCATCTGTGGATCAAACGAAGGCGCTGCCCCCGCCCCGACAGGTGTATTTTAGATGGGAGCGATACGGGTCTCTGATCAAGAAGCAGGTGTTCTCCTGGTTATAACAAGAGCAGACAGTTAATTATGGGATCTAAAAGCCCAAATATAACAGATGAGGAGCTGGCTAATAGAGAATTAAACAGGCATCTTTTCAGCTTTTATCTCAACTGTATGTAAAGTACATAAAAAGATAACTGAAAGGGGGTTTTAAAACTGTAAAAGGTTAGTATAGTAAACACTCAGTGGGTATTACACTTTTTAAACTGAAGCCTGGATCTCCAGCTATTTTTAAGTGTATAAACAATTGAGAGTGAAAAATGGGGTTATAAAGATATGACAGGTGTCATCCTAACTGGGTTATTATAAATAAAAAATATGTTTCAATGGTAATGGTAATGGTAATACATGTGATATAGTTATGATATAATTATAAGTAAGACAATTTAATTTCAGGGATTCTGAAATTAAGTCCAACTGTTTTTCATCCTAAGAGTAAAAAGTCTTACAATTCTTATAAATTATCAAAAAAAGTGGATTAGGAACACTTCTGTTTAATGATATTCCAATAAACAACTAGTTATGATGGTAGTCATTCAGTTCAGTTTATTTATATAGCACCAAACCAAACCAAAAACCATCTCAAATGACTTCACAGTGTAAGGTTTGAGACCCTAGAGAATATAACCATACAACTATATAAAACTATACAGGAAGTCCAACAAAAAATCTCCCTCCAGCAGGATTAGAATCAGGGTGGGCAGCCATCTGTTTCGACCAGTTGAGGCAGAGTTGTCAAGGTTTGTGTGAACAGATTCCTTTGCCCAGATAGAAAATAGATATCACTGGTTTCACTGGCACTCCAACCACAACCATCACAGGCCCCAGTTTACCACCCTTTGTTCAGTCCAGACACACGGTCTGTGGTCCCAACAGTTTCAACTTTGAATCAAATGCAATTTGTTCTTCTAATACAACCTAACGGGTAATCCTTTAAATTAAACTGTATTTCCACAGCTAACGTTATGAATAGCTTCTTGTGGAGCCAATATGTACCCAAGTCAGAACATAACATACATTTAATCGTTGTGACTGTTTGAGTAAAGACCGCTAGTGCCGAACTCATTCCTTCAATTAGACTGATTTGTCTAATTTGGTTATTGGTCCCTGGAAACACTGTTGTGCCCAGTTTATTAAATTTAGTTATTAAAATAATTATTATCAAGTATCATGAATAATTGGTAATAATTCAGCCAATAACCAAAGTTATACAAAAAAGGATAGTTTACAATACATGTACTGTATGTATATGCATGGCAGTATGTGCATGTGCTTTGCCCAGTGAATGGCTCTTGACTCCAAATAATCCCAGTGGTAATCTTTACAGATTAACCTACTCAGATTGGTTAAAAATAACTCTGCATTAAAATCCTGCAGGTTAATGTATCAATAACAATCTAATCAAAGGGAGATAATGAGGCACTTAAGAATCTTTATTTAGCCAACATGTATTATTACTAATGTGTACTTTTACATTGTGGTATTGTGTCTTTAACTGAAAGGAAATGCTTCTTTATTTTCTTGCTAAAAAAAAGAAAAAATGCCATCAATCTGACAATACGCAACATGACAAAGGAGTCCTGATTCAGTTTATTGCAATATAAATATTGTGATACTGTAAGAAAGGCAACATGAAATCAACCACTGATTGTGTGTAAATTATTAATTAAATATCCACATAGTGTTTTTTAAGAATCATTACTGCATCAAACAAGACAACACAATACTGTTCCAATATGTTTTTACACTCCTGCTGTTGTGCTACATTTCACAGCTGCTTTAACTGCACAAGTCACTGGCACTGACCTGAGCCACTACTGGTCAAACACATAAGTGATGATGTCAACTGTGGAAAACTGGGTGAAGTGATATTTCTGGAATAATGTTGAGTAAAGTTTTGCAAGTGCAGTTGCAAATTATCCATTGATGCAGTTTAATTCTCCTGAAGGAATCCCAACACAACACAGCAACACATTGTAGTGCAAATAGATCCTTTTAATTTCCCCACCCTGACATATCCCTTTTCATAATTTGCAGCTTCTCATCATACTTGTGGAGCACTGGAGAGCGAAAACACCAGGGAAGCTCTTACAGTAGCTGTATAGGGTTCTGATAAATAAAAAATGAGAAACAAAAGCATCTCTGTTGGGGGTTGTTTTCTTTTAATATATCCTGGTTTCCAATCATAGCAGCAACATGACTGGAGGAAAACTGTGTGACCATTGCGAAAAGCTAGGGTGTGGGTAAAATGAACTGAGCTAGCCAATATAATGCATCCAAATGGAGGTGTCATGTAGCTCAACTGGTAGGGCAGTTGTCTTTCAACCCCAGCGTTTGCAGGTTTGATTCCCAGTCCTCCCATGGCTACATGCTGAGGTGTCCATGGACAAGACACTGAAACCCTGTAACAGTGTTGTTCTATACATGCAGCTGTCCAAACAACAACTTCACCAAGGGGATCAATAAAGTATCCATTATTATTATTGGCAATTGATCAGAACATCAGTATTGTTCGATTCTGTTCAGGAACAGTTTCAGGTGTATTTGTGGTGTGGTGTGAATTTGGAATAAAAGCAAAAAAGCAATAGATGTACTGTAAACTGGGAGAACTTGTTTCCAGACATCAATATGGACTAATTTTAGCTAATTAATTAATTCTAGCTCTAATTCTTCATATGTAGAGACATGACTTAACATATTGTACAATGTAATACTGTGAATGCAGTATCTATCTACGTCCATGTAGATTTAAATAGCAGCTGTCAACTGACTTTTAACTAACAGAAAGACGTTTCACCCCTCGTCTACAGTAAATGGTGTCTTTAGATGACAAAGTTGCCACCATTAAATCCAGCTGTCAACAGTTTCCTGCAAGTTGCATGGGTGGTAGGGACAGACAAACACAGAGACCTATTATTTGTATTGTATTTGCAGCATTTCTGTTTTTGGTTATTTTTATAGGTTTTGTCTATTTGTGCATTGGGTGTTTTGAGCTTAACAGACTACCATATACCAGGGAAAATCTTAACCTGTCTACCTTGTGACCTGCTCATAACAGCTGGATTTGTGGTTGTAACCAATCAGTGTTCATTCATACCTACATTACATAATAAACAAAATGGACAGCTGTTCTTAAAAATATTGCACCATAGAGCTACTGGCAGCTTAAAACCCACAAGGCACCTTTAAGTGCAACACATTATTTGGAGACTCAAAAGCATTTAAGTGATAATCATCTGATGGATGATCCACAATCATACATGCTGCCATGAACATTCAACATAATGGGGGGGAAGCAGTGAGGGCTACAGTTTATTCTGCTAGTGGGGAGTATACTGCTGATCTGTTAGTGGAGTTTTCTGACATGCAAAAGTACTTGGTGTTCTGCCAAAGTAGCTGTTGGCACAGACACACTGTCATCTGCATTTAAGGCTGATTCTGCACAGAGAAGTTCATTTGTGAAACTCTGTAAACACAGCATCAGTCAGGGGATGTGGTGTCTTCGGAAAAGGATGTTTGAGAGAAGCTTCAGAGATGAAGAAAGTGCTGAGTAGTATTAAATCTTATGATAGGAATCAATGTCAAATGAAGCTGGTGATTTTCTGTAGCAGCAGCCAAACATGTATCAAAGTAATCTGTTTTAAATTTAAAATAAACAAGGTAGAACATATTTTTATTAAATGAGTCAAATAGTGCAGACACCAAATGTGTGTACATGTAATACTAATTGTACTGATGTTCTGAAGCACAGATCAGGAGCAGGTTAAAGAGGTAGCTGGTTAGAGAGGTTCTAACTCTGCTTCTAACTCTGACTAGGGTGCAGTCATCAGCCAACACTGACATAAGTGACTCACTTAAAGACAAACATGCTGCTTCCAAAACACTATACAGGTTCATTTTCCTATTTATGCAATGTACAATATATACACACGTTTTTTATGTGTAAAATCTGTTGAATTAAAAATGCTAATTGTGGCTTATGCCAGAAATGTGGCATGTTAAATGTTAACATGAGCTCTGAACCAAAAGTGTCAACTAGCACTAAATGAAAAATCAGGGGCTTAACAAAGTCAATAATATACATAATTTAGGAAGCATTACCATCTGTACCAAATGTTGCGCCAATCCATGCAACAGTATAAACAAGTGAATAACTGATTTTTAATGATTGTGTGCAACTATGCACAAGCACAAATGAATGTAAATCAGATCCAGAATGCTGCAAAGTGAAAATACCAGATGAATGGCCATGAAATTAGGTACAACTATGTACCTTTAGGTTACTGGGGCCTCAGGTCAGGGCAAAGGTATAAAAGAGCACAATGGTCTGAATAAATGAGAAATGGTAGTCACATGACCCCATAGACAAATGACATCAGGCTAGAATAAGGGGATGTAGTCAAAGACGATCCAAGACTTACTTTAGTATATTCCCAACATATCTCCTGTTAAATTCATATTATTTGGGAGCTTATAAAAGTAACAACTCATACACTATATAGACAATAAATTTGACCACCTGAACATTACACCACATATACTTTAATATGGAGGTGGTCCCCTGTTACAGCTGTTACAGGTTCCCCTCTTCTTGGAAGGCCTGGCTCTCAATGCTTATTCCAGATCTCAAAGTCTATGTGTGAGACAATCAAGTTCTTCCACACTGAACTAAAATAATGTCTTTTTAGTCTTTGCTTTGTGCACGGGGACAATCAATTAAAAGTACTAAGATAACACAGTGACTCAACTACTTGCTAATATCGGTAATCAAATTGTTAATAGCAAAATATTTAGTGGAGAATTATGAGACTCAAAATAATTTAATTCATACGCATAAAGTGGTACAAATTATGATAAAAAGTGACAAGTGAATGGTTCAAGAAAAATATTGGCATCATTTGAATACTTTAGGTAAGAGCAGACATGTCAGAGCTTAGGTATAATATGTTGATAGCTTAGAGTTACAGGTTTCAATTATCACCTTGTAAAATTTTAGAGTGTTTACATGAAAATAAAAGCAGTTGCATCATGCAGTTGGTAACCAGATGTGTTTTGATGTAGCAGCCAGAGCAGTGCAGGGACTAGGTTTACTCCAGATACCTGAGCCAAATGGCATCTTAAAGTGATTAAAGCTCAGTGGGACTTATTGTATGTGAATGATAAGAATGTCAGCCAGAATCAACCTTGGAGGGATGTGAACCATAGTGTCTGGGGTGAGAAACATGGTGCATGACAAATGATCAAACTGGTAGTATAACACAAATACTCTTGTTATACTACCAGTTTGATCATTTGTATCACAGACATAATTCGCACAACTGTTTGTGAGGACACAGTTTTCTTGACAAAAAAACTCAACGTGCTCTACAAAAGCTTTTCCAGAATGTTGTAGTGAAGACGGACGGATGTGGTTAAGAATCAGTAAGTAAAACTGCACTGATTGCAGTCAAACAGAAAATACAAACACATTCCAGTATGTGATATTATGGAAACTGATTATCCAGCGGAGATAATGTTACACCTATTCTGAATGTTATCACATTATACAATGAGTATTAGTAGTCTCTCCCAGCACTTTGCATCAGAAGGGAAAAATTGCACCAACCACTAGGCCAGGCTTGCATATTATTGTATGTATTTGTGAGGGTTTTTCTGGACTAGGCTCAGTGAACAGGAGAGATTGGGTTAAATAATTTTAAAAGGAGTAGGTCAGGGATGGAACAGGAGAAAGGAATCCAAAATGGCGGTGAACACAAGATGGCAGAGTGCTTGGCAGAGTGAGGTGGGTAGTCATCCTAAACAAGCACAAACAACTGGGGATCCAAAAGGCAGATTAACAGAGCAGGATATGGTTAGAGTCTAGTTCAGAGTTCATATTTATCAAAGCAGCCAGGCTTCATGCTAAAACAGGACAAGACAAGGGGAAGCGTACCATAGACCTGCTTAAAAACAACAGGTGAAACTGCTGATGGTTAATTAGCAGAGTGAAAGAACAGGGAGTGGGAAAAGCACAGACAGAACAATCAGACCATATATGAGCAAGGCAGGAAGCCAGGGTGGAAACCTGGTCAGTACTCCTGTCAAAGCCTTGAGGACCTTTAGCAGCTCTAAGATTTAGGAGCAAAAGTGAGATAACATAGAGTAAGTGTACTGTATAAAGAGCGACAAAACCAACACTGTTTGTTACCTAACAAATAAGATCCACGTTTCATGATCCACAAATTCACTTGTTACAGCGACATGTCCATAAACTTTGTATGATCTGCTTTTATTATTGCAGCCATCATGATAAAAGTCTTAGCGCATGCTAACAGTGTTGATTAAGGCCTACACAGCTGACTTGGAGGTGGAATGGGGCCACTACTAACCCACAGATGTGCTCCCTGTATAAAAAAATAGAAGAAAAAAAAAAAAGAAAAATCAAGCCTTACACTCAAGAAGGCTGGTTGTGTAGATACTTTGACCTTCAATAATGTGACAATCCCAAGGTGGGCTAATGAAATATGGCATTAAGTCAAGTATTTGCTCCATTCATAGCATTGATGTTTATTCCCATGTGCCATCATGGGTTTGTGCATCGCTGCAGACTCCCCTGCCTGTGTTGCACCTTGGGCAGTTAGACCTGCGTTCTGGCGAGTTAGTGGTGGTGGTGGGCTTCCTTCTCTGTGGAACACCATCACCGCCGGCATTATCCAGCACAACAGCCTGGAGTGGGGCTGATTTAACAGCTTTGTTCTAAATGAATTAGTAAAAAAATGTTTTGTCCCTGTGTTGATTCACAGTATGGAAGCTCTGATGGACCACTTGTCAACTTGGTAAGAGGATTTACAAAATTATATCCATAAAGGGATAATACAAAGTCATTTGCATATTTGTTATGCTTTCTGCTATGTAGGCTATCTTTCTTGTTTTATTTATGTCAGTGAGGACTAAGGTCATGATTTTGTTTTATTTAATACCCAGAGTCTCCAGTCTGCTGCTTATGCTTGAAGATTATGCCTCCCTCACAATTTTTTAGGACCTGATTATGGAGGTCTTTGCATTGTTGCTGTGGAATAAAATCATACAGATGCGAAATTCATTTGTCAAGGTTGCTGTCTCCAGCTTTCTGTCCCTACAGGAGAACTGTTGCCATACCGACAATTTTAGAAAACATTTTATGAAACATCCTCTGCTGTGAAAACCAGCCAAGTTACTACAATAGCTTGGTAAAGCTCTTTTCACACATGGGATGTGTAATATCACTTCATCAATCTGCTGAGGTGATGCCTTTCTGTCATTTACATTGACAGATGTATCCATGACTGTGGCGTAGAGAGCCACAATATGCAAAAACCATGTTTTGGGCCTTCTTCAATATTAATGTTTTTAGTGAGCTGAGCTACAAATCATGTCTGAGTATGTTACAGGCTTCAAAGCATCACTTCCTACACTGTTGTGAATGGTAATCTCACAATATGTAAAAATGTCCAACGTCAGTATGTCATATTCTTATGCATCTCTGACAATAATGTTACAGGAAGATGGGTTACAGATGCAGCAAGCAGTGGATATTGTGGTGAGTTTGCCAGTGCTCAAAACAACAAAGAAAGAAAGAATGAAGCAGGGAGATAAACACTGATGTGTGTTGTTGGAGTACTAATAAAACTAATAAAACTGTCTCGTCTATCCCCTTGTAATCCTGTGCTCCAAGATGCATCTTAATAAGCATAAACAGGGTGTAAGATCTATTCATGTCAATGAATATTGCTAATCGCATAAAACAAGATTGTTAAATGGTTAAATGGCTCATCCATCTTCATGTCCACTTTGTGTCCATTTTGATCCAAGATCTGAAGGAGGGTCAATTTCCAGATGCAAGGTTTTCACTTATGAGGTGGAATTAAGCTACAGTACAATCTCTTATTCTGTGAGCTGTGGAATAGACATCCTCATTTCATTCAGGTCTCACTTTCAGTTTAGTATTTTGCTATTCATATGAAAGATTAATTTAATGTTTCTTGTATCTGTACAAATATCATTGACAATTATTTACTATTATTGTTGTTGATGTTGCTAAAAGCCCGAATATGTATTTTGGTCTTAAAGAAAGCTATTTCAGAAAGGGTTACCTTGAGCTAATCAGTACCATACACACATCAAGAGCATGTCGATGCACTAGGTTTTACAAAATGCAACAGGAGTGCTGTGAATTGGCATTTGGAGGCCTCTGGATGTTTTTCAGAGGTGTGGAAAAAAAGAGCATCCGTGCACTTCTCAAGGCTGCAGATTGAACCGTGGTCCAGCTGCTCATTATACTTGTGCTTCCCACAGGCAAAGCTCTGACATCTTTCTCTTGGTGAAACAGGATCTCTGACCCTTTAGACTCATCACTCTCAATAGTCCAACACTGCCCCTTGAGACACCGAAGCCTCAAACTTTTATAAACATCCAGCAGCTGTCTTATATTCCACCAGTATTCCCGAGCAGAGGAAGTCACTTCAGTTAACAGCGCTGATATAAAACTCATTGTGCTCCTCACTATTGTTTGATGAAATCTAAATGCAGCTTCCTCTACAGATTAGCGTGCTTTTTGTTTGTCTGCATAAAATCATCTAGAAGCATAAATGTCTCAAATGTAAGTGTCAGGCAGTGCAGTGAATTCTCCATCTCATATTTTAAGGGGAAGGGACCTGAAACAGGAACACACTTTACACACAAAGCTGAAATAAAAAGCTTAGCAGTGATATAACAGCTACAGCTAATGGCCAACTAGAACTTACGCTTGGTGCCTGTATGAGAAGAGACTATATATACATATACATATACATATATATATATATATATATACAGTATTCTGTATTGAAAGAGGGAAAAGTCCTAGAACGGATACACGTACAGGTTCCCAGTCAGAACTGAGAACACTGTAGCCATGTAGCATGTGCTCTAACCATTCAGCTATCAGGGAGCCACATTGAGAATAAGTTGTGAAAAGTACTGGCTACAACATACTGAACTGGCTGAAAAGCCACCAAAAGAGGCCTATCAAATGCTAGCATTGCAGGAAACAATACAAAAACTACCTGTGTGGCAGCAGGCGCTCACCAATGGCACAATCAGGGCTGATGGCTGAATGTTCATTTGGTGTTTAAGATGCAGGATATATGCAGCCTGCTGTGAGTCTGTTTTGGTAAGGCTTTGTGTGTGATGTGTGTTGTCTGTGCTTCACAGTGCTGGCATGATCAATCATGACCTTATCATTAGCATGAAGTGAGTAAAGTCATCCAGAGTGGCACATTACATTAACCATCAATACTGAAGAGACGTCCTGCAAGGGAAAGATGTACTTACATACAACACATCGTCCTGGACTGACAAAACCGCTGCTGCTGATGTGCCCTGCATTACATGGACTATTTTGTGGTGGTGATAGTGAGATAAAGCAACTCTAAAGGGTTGGCATCTAAAACGTCAAGGTGTAAATGTGTCACACATGACATTGTAGTTTAGTTTTATAGGTTTATATGTTGGCTCAACTCTTTTTGCAAATGGTCTTACAAGACCGAATCAATCTGCTTACAATAAAATATGTGAAGCACTTGCATGAACCAGTACAACAGTATTGCACACAGCACAAAATAAAGACAAAAACGGGAGCAAACAAAGAAAACATGGTGCATGGAGAGAAGTAAAATAGAGGGAATGAGGAAGGCTGATCTTAAATCCATTCTGGATGGACTGACCAGGTGCACTCAGTTGTACTAATACAGGCTCTACCTTTCGGGACCTGAAGGGAGCCAAACACAAACAGCCACAGGGCAAGAAACAAGCCGACAGACCGTGGTGGAGCCAGAGGGGCAACACACTTTTCATAATAAAGTTTTATCTTTCCACTGGTGTGCTTATAAAATAAGATCTGTGAGATAAACACAGATGAATGAAAAATGAATAATAAACCCATATAGAGTCCAAGTCAAATAATCAGTTACACCTAGCAGTGTCTTTACATTTTACGGCTATTTAAAGTATTTTCATTAATCATTGTAATTTCAGCACCATTAGCCACCTGCTAACCTTGGTATTACATCATACATCCTCTTTTTCTCGTGTCCTTGGACAAGAAACTGAAACCCTGTAGTAGCACCATCATCTATGGCAGCTGTCCAACAATATTTGAATGAAGCATTTAACCTTGTCAGAGTTAGAGATACTGTCTCCTTAATTACAGAGATTTGTATTCCTTGTAAAATCTGATGCCTGCTTTACCCACAGTGCAACGTGATTCCATAAGTGTTAGGTTTATTATGCTAATAGCTGCTGATGTTGCCAAATTTACCAAAATAAAGGACCAAAGTTAAAGTCATGTTTTAGGAAATAATCAATTATATACTGTTAATAATGCAAATACTTGTTCAGTGTAACAAATATCTGATATATCAGCAAATAGCAATCATTTGTAACTCCACATACTCATAACTGATAAATGTAAGTGGGTTTCAGTCTGAGAGCAGCACATTTGTTTGATCTATTCAGTTCTGTCTGCAGCTTTTCACACTCTACATCTGAAGGAATCAATCAATTAATCGTCTTGTAACTCAAGTCACCAGTATTGATTAGACACAACCAGAGGGGGCTCATTACCACATAAGCACATTTACTTGTGTATTTTAGTTAAGTACAATTCTGAGCTAAAGAGGTAAATTCTCAATATAAAATGTAAAACGTTCTGGAGTGTGTGTGTATTGTGTAGTTCTGCAACGACACTTTTTCACTCACATTCTGCACCAACTTGAGCCCACTGAATATAAAGAGACAACCAAAGTACCAAACTGTACCACATAGTTTTTATTAAGTCATACGGACTGAACTGTGATAAATACACCATGAAACACTGAGGATTCCTTTTTACCGTCATAACAAGGCAGACTGGGTTTTCCAAAAGCACATCTGAAGCTAAAAGCATGAGAAAACTGATGTTAAGAAGTTTCCCACTCTGTTGGGTTTTGACTTAATTGCAGGACAAATACCTTATGTTTCATGGCTGACTTAAAGGCAAATAAATAGTACAGTTAAAGAATAAAACATATCTTGGGTACATCTGTATTATTTTATCTACAATATATTACAATATAAGTCCATCAGACTCCAGAACATCAAAGTTTTGAATGAGGCTTTAACATAGCAAGTTTTACACAAATGCAGGGAATTAGGAAGAAATAATTGCATTAAGATAAAGAAAAAGATCTAGTGCATGAAAACACTCTTGGAATGTGGTATCTGTGAATTAAGTGAAATATTGCAACATGTTTTAATGCTTGCCTTTACAGAAAACGTTTAGCCAGCTGAACATATATCACTCGCTGAAAAATACTGCTGCTGCTCGATGAGAACAGTGGACACATCTCCTTCAACCTTTTATGAAAAGACCTAAAAAGGTTTATGGGTCTTTAGCTAATGAAACCTGCTGCAGATGAAGCATTTAACACAGAGGAAGATGAAGATTTGAATATTTAATGCGAGACTTGAGTTTAGCTGGGTAAAGGGAAACGCTGCCTTGCAGCACAGGAGTAGGTTTTTGACTCGTCAGCTTGACGTGATCATTATCCAAATCAGAAGTTCTCCAATAGAAGAGGATGGTGAAGGGTCAGAGCTGGGCTGTGTGCTGATCCGAAGAAAGAAAAAGTGGGAATTCAGTGTAGGATGTTGCCCTCAGCAAATGGCACAAAACTTTGAAGATTGCTGCTCAGAGTTTCTTGGTCAGTGTGTGAAATTAGGTGTGCTAAAGGAGCTAAAATCAAATAGGCGAACACACAAGAAGTCGCTAAACAGTTAAGGCATATAAGTGGCCTTAGGATGCTTTATGATTTCTAAACACCCACTTCCAGCCAAACACTGGTGCACTTAGTTTGTGGTTTTATCATCTTGTAGTAGCAAATATGTGATTTCAGCATGAATTCAACAGTTAGCTACTATTAAATCAACCCACTGTTGTCAAGAAACTGTTATCATTTTGTAACTATGGTAACACCTGTAGGTCAGCGCAGAAGTAAAATAATGTTCCCCAACACATTAGTTTAAACTGTGTATTTGGAGTGAATGAAAGAGTAGAGTAGGGGTAAAAACAAACAGAAAACGAAAACTGAATTTTTCCCATCTGGGTCCATGTAGTGCTGATAAAGCAGGATGATGTTCCCCGATATAGTCAACTCAACGATTAACTCCTTAAGGCTAATGTTTATGTCCCTTCATTTGTTTGTAATAGATCAGTGCCCATCGTGTGAGCCTCAATCAACCGAAGCCACGTCTGGAGTTCTCAGTAATACCTGACTGACTGCTTACTACGCTCTTTGTTTCAGTAGTAGGTGCACCAGTTGCTATAATCGCTGGGCATCAGACCGCCTGTAATGAGGAGGATCAGGTCCACGAACCACCAGATCCCGAGGCCTCCCAGGGTGAGCAGCTTCCCGACAGCAGTGCCGGTGTGGCCCAGGCAGAAACGGTCGACCCCGAAACAACCCAGGAAGAAGGAGTACAGGAGTGTGGTGATGAAGTAGTGTCCAGTGTATCTGTACAAAACCACACAGAAGAGTTACAATATGGTATAAGAATAACCGAGCTGCGTTTAAAATTGCATTTAAAATAAATCACAAATGCTTGTTTCAATGCCATTAAACATCCTGTAACGTGTAATAGTTAAGGAGAAATTACTCAAATATAACAATGATGCTGCTTTGATAGTGTCCAGCTGCTGTATGCCTTGTATACATTTGTAAATGTTGCCCTCAAGTGGTGGAATGGCGATGGCACAAACTTAGATCTGGATTGTCTGTATCAGAAGAACCTCACTTGATTTGTAGCTGTGGAAATATGATCATGCTGAATTCAAACTGCTTCATCAGTAAATCAACTAACAATGAACAACACACAGGGTGAGGTGGAGCTGAGAGGACGACGCAGACGTGGACAGATCTGTTTGTACCCTTCCACAAAAAAATGAATAGTCCACAACTCTCCTGAAATAACTTGAAACTGAGAAAGTAAAAGGAAGAGATAACATTTTTTTAAAAAAGCATTTCACAGAATATTATTTATAATATAATGAATTAATGCGGCCTGGACAAAAATGATAGCACCTTTAATCTAACATTTGCACACTACAAACACCAGAGTTTGCTGTGGAATCCCTTGATAGTCTTCAGATTCTACTGCACCCTACCCAGATCCAAGGCACCAAGCAGCAGATGCAGAAAAGCAGCCTCAAAACTTACTTGCCAAAAAGTTTCCAGTTAAAAAAAAAGTTGTCCAAAATCTGCTCAAATTGTCAACTAACTAAAAACACAAGTGTTTACTGTAGTATTCCCATAATTCTTAGGTACAAATGATTGATGTTTGCATCTGTTACTATGTTGTCGTTTTATTGTATTTCATGTGTTAATGCTGTTTTGTATATTGTATATCTATACTGATTGGCCCATGGATTTATGTCTTACTTTTAATATTCTTAACGTGTTACGTAAATATGTGGCAGTACTATGTACTAACACTGCAGGTTGAATGACTGATTCAAGACTAAACATGTGTGATACTAATGACAGGGGACACTTCAGATATTGTAATATAATTATTTGCAATCTTTTCTAGATGAACCAGCAAATTTGTCGAGGCCATTTTACTTTTGCTTTATTTAAAATACTGAGTTAAATAAAAAATCTAAGTCTGATTTTTTGTACATTTATTTCTGTAACTGTAACTGTAACTGTAACTTTATTTGTTGAGCCCTTTAAAACAACTAGGTTGAAACAAAGTGCTGTACAGGTAAAACATTAGATACTCAGAAATAAAACATAAAATGCTCAGAAATAAAATAAGATAATGAGAAATAATGAAAACAACAAAGTAGTATAAATAACAATAAATAACAGATAAAACAGATAAAACAATGTCAAAACTCAGACTGTGTCAAATGCCAGTAAAAACAAATGGGTTTTAAGAAGTGATTTAAAGACAGGCAAGGAGGAGGCCTGTCTGATGTGCAAGGGCAGATTGTTCCACAGTTTTGGAGCTGCCACCGCAAAAGCTCTGTCCCCTCTGAGCTTCCGTTTAGTTTTTGGTACACTCAGGAGCAGCAGGTCGGCTGATCTGAGTGACCGCGAAGGAATATATGGATGCAGGAGTTCAGAAAGGTACAGTGGGGCAGCACCATTTAAACATTTAAAAACAAATAAAA